>JASANC010003333.1:0-74189 GCA_030248135.1 Theristus sp. LFF4_11 | reverse complement strand
ACAATTCGCATGTTCAGATCATCATCGAGGAGTCGCACACCATGGCGCAGTTGATCCATCTGCTCCAACTGGTCGTCCGCCACTACAAGGTCTACTACCCCGTGCGGCGACAGTTCACGCAGTACTTGATGAACGCTATTCAGAAATTGATCACCAGTCAGGTTCGGACTTAAGAAGGGCTTCTTTGTTAAATGCTTATTGTTGATGATAGCCGAAGCCGTGCGATGGTGCGGATGGGTCGTGGTTCGGTTGTTGCTACAATCGATGCATGCACCATTTCATGCAGCTTGCAAGCGTCCGCACGCTGTTGCGGCACTCACCCATCCGCACCACGGTCTACCAAGACCGTCGCACATCGGTAGGATGAGAACAGCAGGAGCAAACCCTTTTTATGATTCGAAATCCATCCATGTATTTTGTACATTGGTCGGTCATTCATTGGTTTAATCCATCACTGATGATGAAAAACACCGGAAAAAATAATTTACGAAAATATTTCCGCGCCATCCCGACCCATAACCGTTTCATTTGATTTTACTAGATTTTCAATTTTCAAATGCTCATAAATTGCATAATCTAAATCTACTTATTTCCCACAGGCGAACCTGGAGAATCGCAAGCTCGCAGTGGACGTCTGTGAGATGATCATAAAATGGGAGCTGTATCGATTGAAGGAGAGCCAGGGCGGCGACGCTGTGAACGATCCGGAACTGCAGAACATGCTGCTCTCACCACAGCCGTCAACGACAACGACAACGACAACATCGACTGCCACTAATGGAAACTCTGCGAAACCCGGACAACCCGTGGCGGGTACTGCTTCCGTGCCACCACCGCAGACCGATGGTGGAAATCTGTCAAGTCGGTCGTTTGTTTTGTGTTTGTGGTTTTTATTTTTTTGTTTTTTATCGTTTTTGTTTTAGGTTTTTTCTGAAAATCGTTTTTCAGCGACAAGAACACAAAACCGTTTTTAGCGACAAGCGTTGTCTATCACAGACAGTTACCAAATTACAACGTTGCTTTTCGTTGTTTTGCGACATGCAAACGAGTTTCAATCTTTGCAGTTGTTTGCTTGATTTTTGAATTCTGGAACTGGAATGTTTTTCCTGTCTTTTTGATAACTTCTGTCGGTTCTGTTCAGTGTCCTCATCCACTTCGTCCAACGACGGCCGTGCGTTGACTCCGTCTTCGCTGCAGCAAAATCAATCGATCGAGAAACAATATATCGATCAGGTACACCCAACTCTATAACATATCCAACTAGCTGATTGACTGATGATCGCGTGTGGTGCATGCATTCTGTGCAAACCAAACTCCGCCTCCACTGCAATGTCTGCACTCCGCACAGTGCACCGACTTTCGTCTGACTAACACAATGATCGATCATATCGTTCGTTCTGCTGTTAGCCAGTCAATCAACATCGTCGATATGAGTTCTTGAGTACTACAATTCTCCTGTGCTGCTGAGTTCAGAGCTACTAAATTCTAGTTCCATCAAAGATGATCCAAGTTATTTTCTTTTTTTAGGTTTTGTCAATTTTAATTCCAGCTCAATCAAAACGTGTTTCAACTTCGTTCAATCCACGCACAGGTCGTCAACATCCTGGTGCGTATAGCGGCGCAAACACCGGAGCAGGTGTCCGGAAACCAACAGAACAACAGCAGCACCATCGAGGCGCTGAATCGACGCAGTTTGCAGCTGCTGAAAGTGGCGCTGAAACCGGAGATCTGGGGACACACCGCCACCGTCAAGCTGCAGTGGATGGAGAAACCGTTGCAGTTGGCGGTCTGCGGTTTTTTGTTTTTTTGTTGATATGAAATCGTGCTGTTTGCTGATTACCGATTGGTTCATTAGGCAAAAAAACAGCAACCTTCTCATCAACTTCACTTTACAAGTGGTGGAACACTTTCTCGAGAAGAAGTCGATTTCACTGAAACCTACCACGCACCGGACCAGAGTTTGGTATAATACTTTCGGGTTTTCAAAATCAATGGTCTGTGTGCTTCATGCGTTCTTCAAACAAACTAGTGGTCTAAGGCGAAGTCAAATCAACCAATACGTCCAAAAGTTCTCTGCATTTCGGTCGGCCCAACATCATCAGCAGACGATGGGGTGGCCTCATCAGTGATGCGCCCCCCTTTCAATGCCAAGGCTGTTCCAAAATGTCCATTCCACCAACATGCATTCTCTCTCTGTTTTTTTCAATCTCCAGGAGCAAACGTACCGCGGCGCCGCCAGTGACCAGCAGTCGCAAGCGAACACCGTTCAGATTCACATTTGCCTCGATGTACTCAGCTACATGGTGACGATTATGCCGAAGGAATACGTCGTGGCCGCGTTTCAACCGGTGCAACGAGGCATTGCCACTTGTTTGTTGTGCGCGAGTACTCAGGTGAGGTTGTGTCTGGATCTGGAGAGGTTTTGTTTGTAATTTGTGCTGAAGTAGAAACAGCGAAGTTTTACGGGCCACAGGATTTTCTTTTCAACTAGTGGATTGAATGTAGTTGTTTGAAATTGAGTTGTCACTTTGCGATAGACTTGCGACTTTTTTTTGCTGTGTACTTTTTTGTTGTACTACACTTGGCTCAAAACAACTTGATTGGTGTTTCCTAGTAGACTCACTGCACTGGCTTCTGTTGAACGTATAATTGTGTGTGCGAATGGTTGAATCAACACTCCACTTGACATTCTTTGAACGGTTTCTGAAAAAAACCATCAGATTTAGGCTTTTACGCTGTGTCCTCCAAATCCCCGCAGGTGGTCCGCAGTCTCTATACGCTACTTTCACGTCTACTGACGGTGGTTGAGTGCAGCGACACGGGCATGATGGACTTGGACGAGCTGAATGGGTACATCGTGAAATTCGTCACGAGCACACTGGCCGTTTTTGATAAGTTCGTGAATGTTGTTTTCAAAGTATTGTTTTGTGTAATTATGACTGATTGGTTGAGAGTTGTTATGTTTTACGCTTCGCTGATTGGCCCGTTGTCATTAAACTAATTGTAAGATGACAGACTAAGACGGGCGACTTCCATCCCGTGCAGAACCAATACCGTCGCCTCGTGTGGGGTGACTATTGTGGATTTATTCAAACGTGTCCGGACTAAAATGACGTCATTTGCTTTAAAAACGCCCGTTTATCAAAGTACATGCACTAAAATGTCAGTTTGGTGTGACTGATTCGACATTCGACATTTGTTTACGGGAAGAAATCGGCTAAACGGAAAGTCTGGCTTGCTGTGAATTGCAAGCGCATGTTTGGCGGCACATGACGTCATTTCAGTGGGACACGTTTAAAAAATAGGTCATAGCCACTAAACCGTCGCTCTGTCTGGGAAGCACCAGTGATCTCAGAGCCCGATTTCGGTTTCGGTGTGGCCTGCGCACGCCAGATGCCCGAAGAACAGCGAATCCGAACTCTTAATTTCATTGGTTTCTTTTCTGTCCCTCACAGAAATGCCGGCGCCGTGACGTCACTATACGGAGCGATGACCGTCCTGAAGGCGATGTGCACGGCGCGGCCGGCGTTTCTGAATCAGTGCTTCAACGAGCTGGTGTTGGCGTTGATTCGTCTGGTGCGTGAGCACACCACGGTGACGGCCGATGTGAAGTGTGAGTGTGAACGATTGTGATGGCACGGGAATAGAAGACGGTTTTTGTTCTGAAAATATTGTTTTTCATTTGAACTCAAGTGATCTTTAAAAATGAGCACCTGATTCGCTGGAAGTTGCAGTTGAATGTTGATAGGGGGACTGAATCATGAGATTTGGAAATGTGGAACTCTAAAAACGTCAGCTCGTTTCGTGAGTCAAGCAATAGTCTTGTTGTGTATTGGTCACTCGATCTTCAATGTAGTGTATCTCAATCTTCAATTGAGAGATCACTTTGTCACTAGCTACTCTTGCGCACGGCTGATTGGTTGTGGCATTTCTGATGTCACCAATCGGCTGATCTCTGGAAATTTGTTCTGCTGAAGAGGTGAGAAACAGCCACATGGGAAGTCCAAGAACATCCCCAGTGTAGTTTTTTCGTCTTGGTTGCTTTACTTCATTGGCTCCGAAGGCACGAAACTCCCATTGCTTGGTGTGGTGTAGGTGTCATGTAACCTAAGCCTAAGCCTAAGCCTAAGCGTCCCCATCGGCTAGTACCCTCGCCACAACACTGGCACAACTATTCACATGTTATAACGCTGTATAACACTCCGTATTACGACGCTGTCCGTGCTGCGGTTTTCACGCATATCGAATAGGGATGGCACGAAAAAAACCGGTTTTTTTCCATCCCTAATATCGAAGGCGAACGCTGTGGCGTTTCACGAACTGAAATTCCCCATCCATCCATCCATCCATCCATCCATTTTATTTCGCGAAAAGCAGGAAACTCCGATAAAACTGTATGAACAGCATGAAATTCGGAGACCCAAAAAAACTGAAGTTCACGTCCATTCCCGCACAGCCTCTGCGGACATCATCTCGCTTTGCCTCGACCTGCTCCGCCCGCGCCTGCCGAGCGTCACCGGCGACCAAACGAAGCAACTGCTGCAGTCGGTGTTGTTGCCGCTGATTGAACGCTCGACCAGTGCACGCGTGATGTTGGCCGTGTTGCGACTGGTCGACCAGTGGATTCGCAACGCCGCCAATACGGTGAGGCAAGATTGTGTTCGGAGGTTTTTTGTGGAATAGAGAGAAAATCGGGATTAGTGTTCGAGCGAATGTCGCCTTTGTTTTAGGCGTCCGGTTCTTCCACGAGAACTGGAATCAGCAAACTGTGCGCAGTTCTTGCAGTTTGGAGATTCGCAATCTAGCTACTGATTTACTGTATCGTCGAACAAATCAACTTTTTTTGCTAGTTTCACTCTGAGATTCGTATCGATGCCAATGGATAAAACGGTGCTCTCGACTAAAGTCTCCAACCGACCGGTTTTGGCAGCGCTAAACTGTCACGTGCTGATTGGTTGAAGAATCGTCTGATGCAGCCAATCATCACTGATCATCACAGCTCACACTACCCCATCACCGATGAAGTTCTCAACAATCTCCCATTTTTCCGTCAACCTTCTCCAGGACACCAACGGCGTCGCGGCCACGTCCAGCACGAACTCAGTCTCGATCACCACCACCGGCACGAACGCGACGCACGTCAAGGAGCGTCTGATGTTGCTGTGCAGAATGCATCAGTGTCTCGAGCGTCGCTTCAACGCCGACGGACAGGAGACGGAGGAACTGAACAAACAGCTGCTGGCCACGGTGCACTACGTCTACGCGACGCCGCAACTGTACAATGCGGATGTTTATGTGCGTTGGTGGTGTGGGTGTGCCGTTTGGTTGACGGGCTTGTTTTGGGGGTTTGATGGTTTTGTTGTTTGAGTAGTTTCTATCACCTTACCACCGGTTCCAGTGATTCCGTGGGATGAGGAAACTGGTGGGGAGGGACGGTTGAGGTAGCCACAGAGCTTCTCAATAAAACCCACCACAGAGGCTAACCTTCCCATAAGCGCCCTCGCGTTGTGTGCTGGACAGCCGTTGATATAGTCCTAGTGACAACTGCTTCACTTCAGTTTTTGCTCGCTAATTAGTTTATCTAATCAGTGAAATGGTAATTTCGAGCTTTAGAATTTTTAGGGCTCAATAACATTTGCAGTCCCGCCTGGAGCCAGCGTTCCACAATGGGCTCATGTACTCGGACCCGGAGATCAGCGGCCAGTTTCTGGACCTTCTGGACCAGTCGATCTCGAGTGACCCGTACGAACGTCTGTGGCACATCATGTGTCAGCACAATTGGCAACATATGCGCCAGTATTACTGGATCAAGATCGTGGTGCAGGTTGGGGTGCACTCGGATTATTTTGGGTGGAGTTCAGGTGGACAGGAGTTTTGTGTGTATGTGATTTTATGTGAAACGCTGATTGTTGTCGTAATATTCTAGTTCCGAGATACAGTCCAGTCCAACTCAATAACATATCCAACTAGCTGATTGGTTGGTGCTCACGTGATGCATGGATTTTGATGCAAACCAAACTCCGCTTCTACAGTAATCCATGCACAGAATGCATGCGTCAACCAATCAGCTAGTTGGATTTGTT
Source organism: Theristus sp. LFF4_11 (assembly GCA_030248135.1). Taxonomy (NCBI): domain Eukaryota; kingdom Metazoa; phylum Nematoda; class Chromadorea; order Monhysterida; family Xyalidae; genus Theristus; species Theristus sp. LFF4_11. The sequence continues at coordinate 68,106 of JASANC010003333.1, read as the reverse complement.
ATTGGGTTGGACTGTAGTCTGTTTGAACAACACAGTGAGGTTGCACGGTCATAAAACGCATGTGCTGGACTGCTGGTTTGTCACTGTGCTGTAAAACTGAACCAGGCCACGGTCTGTGGTTTAGACTGTGGCAATGCCGCCGTGAAACATACTGCGTAACTTTGTTTGTGCGTGGAGCGGCATTCATGAAACAGGATTTAGTGACGCGTAGCTGTGTTAAACCATAGCAACGCGGGCACTAAATACTGCTTCATGAATGCACCTTAAGAACGAAGCAGCTCTCATGTTCCTGACATTGAACGTAACTTGTAAAATTCTGCTTGAAATGTTTCAGCTGCTGCTGAAAAGCGTGAAACAAAGCGACCATTTCATCCTGTGCAACTCGGCGGCGTTCTTGTGCGTCGCGATGGCGCCGTCACCTGACACGAATGAAGTTTGCGGCTGTTTTGGATTTGATTTTTGATTTTTTATTCGGCAATTTGAAACATTCGAATACAATTTTGGATACAGCTTGCTGGTGGATCGGTTGAAATCGAATTGATTTCAAATTTTCGGCGGGGTGTCTCGAAAAGGTCTAGTTGGTTTGGTTATGCAAGTCAATGAGTTGCACAATAAGTTGAAGTTTGAACCATGTGGTGATTAACGTTCGTTTTTATTTGTTTTTTGTTAATCGAAGCAAATCGAACAAAACAAGAACATTGCAACGCTTATTTCGGAAATGTGTGTTTCTGACAAAGTCGCTCTCATAAATCCCCCGTGTGACACAATTTGCAATCAAACTCAAACACAACTATTCTTTTCTCATCAGGCCAGTCTGAACGGCGAACCGAATCGAATGGAGACTGATGGTTCAGTTGGTCAGAGCGCCAAAACAATGGAGCAAGCTCGATCGAATGCGAACGCTTCGCCGTCGTCCATTGATCGTCTGAATTTGACGGCGATTTTGGCGAAGCATCGTGAACTGCTCGTTCAGGCATTCAATATTAGGGTGTGTTTGGGTTGTGCTGTACAGATTCGCTAAATTGAGCTCAACTGCTCTCTTTCTATTGAATGTGTTGATTGGTTGGTTGCATTTATGTGCTGGATAAATCTGCCAACGTTCAGTGTGGATGCTCAGTTGATGGAAAAATCCGTTGAACCCACGTTGATTGGTCATACCAACTAGCCAGCCACGTAGTGCAAATCAGCCGACAAGATTGGAAATGGTGGACTGCAAAAGCTGCATAAAACGTGATCACCTCATTTAACGCGAATTTCTAATCTTTCAGATCTCTGACTTTATCGATCCGCTTTGTGCGCTCTGCCGACAGGACGATTCGCTCGCTGGCTCCGTGTTGCAACTGTTGATTCCGTCCTTGTGGCAGCAGTTCACGAAACAGCAGCGTGATGTTCGTTGTTGCATTTTGTGGCCGGTTTTTTTACCCAACTAAGTTTTTGTCCGAAGTAAAATCTTTCCTTACTGATGTTTGTCCAACCGATCTTACCCAACCAATATTTTCCCAGCTACCGTTACCAAAGTAAGCTTCGCCTTTGCCTAAAACTAAACCGGCATTCATGGAACATACATAGCTATGCGTCACTAAATACCGCTTCATGAATGCCCCTTAACTCCACCGAACTAACCTTTGAGCAGCGCTGATTGGTTGCATGCTCATCGATCGAAGTTGCGTGCTGCGAAGCCGAGGTTCAAGTGAAGATTCAAATGAAAACTCATTCGAATGCAACCAACCTTTGCACAATAAATTGCCCGAACTTTGCAGAATCTCGCGCACGAAGTGACGCCGTGCCTCACCAGCGGCGTTCATCTGTCGCAGGCGGACGCCCGGCAGAGCGCCCTCTCCGCCTGGGTGCACGCGTTCGCGAACTGCCAGCCGCTGATCGCCATAAAACCGTCCTTGCTGGAGGTGTGTTTTTGTTGAACAGTGGCTGGGTGGCCGAGCCGGGGCTACGATGAAACACACTGCATGGATTGATTGATTGGTTGATTGATTGATTACATAATTTGATTGACAATCAATCAACTGTCAACACTGAACCACGAAGCCACGCACACACAATGGTGATACGAATAGTGCTGTAATCGTGGTGAGCACTGCATCTGGATGTAGGTTATTTTCTTGCGTTCATGCCGTGGAAAGTCCATGATGCATATAGAATACAATCGATTTGAAAACTCGAGGCAAGATGTGGTCGTTTTTCAGATTTGAAGAAAACAAGTTACTGTGGTTGGTTTCCAAGAAATTTCATTCTTTCTTATTTCTCAGTATCTCGGCGAAACGCACAATCTCTGGCATCGCTCGATCATGCTACTGAATCAGCATTTGACCGCGCTGGACAGCATGGACGACAAGGAGATTGCGTTTGAGAGACAGGTGAGAAATGTTGGGGAAGTTTCGGACAACTTTTCTGGTTGTTATTGGCGTTTTTTATTGATCGTTGTAGTAGGTCTTTCATTCAGTCCGACTTTGTGTAGAGCAGACCAATTGTGCTATCGGAATTTTTTGATCACAATTGTGTGCAGTATTTGATGGTTTTTGTGGTGTTACGTTTTACGCAGAAGACATAAAAAGCAGCATTTTGTGCGCTTGGACTAACGTTCCAAATCATGGCGACAACAAAATTCTGGCTCTCATAGTTTGAGACATCGCACCATGCTTACAAGACAGAATTTTCTGAATTGCTATTGGTCACGTTTTTGAACGCACAAGAGAATCTAAATACACTTTGGTCCCTCTAAACTGCATTTTTGCACGCAGGACACGCTGTACTACCTGACCGAACTGTACAAGTCGCTCTGCGAATGGGACATGTGGCGACACGCCTGGAGTAAACGGGCGAAATCAAACGAAACCGTGAAGGCGATGCGGTGCGCTCAGTTCGGTCAACATTCGCAGGTTGGTGTTGTTGGTTTTTTGGAGTGTTTTATAGGTGGCCAGCTGATTGGCTGTGTTTGAATTCGATCATTCAAGAACTGCAGTAGGTTTGCTATAATTGGGTTTTGCAACTCGTTCACAGCGCTTGATTTCAGATTTCAGCAATTACAATCACGATTCACAATATCCCAATCAACATGATTCACGTGATCGTCTTTCCGCAATTTCGTTTTTTCCACCTTCAACCACACCAGGCCGTTCAAATACTCGAGACCGCGATGGCTCGCATGCAGTCGCAGCTGGCCGCAAACACGGCCACCTCCGCGAATCCGGCCGTTATGCAGACGATGCTCGCTGAGATGAACGTCTGGGAGAGCGAGTGGATTGCGAACGTCAAGGAGTTGAATCAGTGGGACATTCTGAAGGTCGGTTGGGTGGGCGGCTCTGTGCGTTTGGTATGAATAATTTGGTGTTTGCAACTTTGTTGTGGTTTCAAGCTGTTTTTGAGAATACTGTTTGCGCACGTGTTGATTCGCTAGACCGGTGTGTGGCTCTATGGCTGGCCAGCCAATCAGTGTGCTGGATTTGAAAGCGTCGATTGGGAAAATGGAAAGAAAACGCTGAGTTGCTTTTTTTATGTTTTCTCTTTTTTGTTGCCCAGGATTTCGCCAACCAGAACGCTGTGCAAGACGCGGTGCTGTTGGTTGAGTGTGCCTGGCGCATGCCGCAGTGGAGTCTCACGAAGGAGGCTTTGAATCAGGTTGGGTGAAACGATTTTCCATTTTTTACTTCATCGATTCAATTCGTTTGCAGACATGGGAAGGAAATTAGTTTCATGCTTGGTTACCATGTTGTATCAAGTGTTCAGGTCACTTGAGCGATTTGGAATTGCCGCGTCAAACATGAACCTTTATTTTTTCTATCTATGCGTCCATCATAGCGCGAGAGAGAACCGTAGAACTTCATCTCACGTGAACATGTTTCTTTTATCATTTCCAATCACTAGGTCGATCAATTACATCGATCGATCGTATACTTCGATCGAACTCGAACATCACCAGCTCGCCGACAAGTCATAGTCGTTGTACGCATCGTCAACTTTATCGAAAAAAAATCAGTTTTTTTTCTCGCAGCTCGACCAATCCTGCCCGCCCGAGCACGGCTGGCAACGTCGCCTCTACCTCGGCTACGCGGCCGTGACACAGCAGTTCGACGAAGTCACGCTGGCCGTGGCGCAGCAGAGTGGCAGCACCGTATCGATTCCAGCGAGCAGCCTGGTGCCAGCCGGCACGAATGTGGCGCAATGCGTCGACGCAGCCAATCAGCTGCTCGTGCAGCACTGGCGACAGCTGCCGGCCATCGTGTCGGCCGCGCACGTGCCCATCTTGCAGGTTTTCGGTTCAGTTTTCTCGTTTTTTTGGATTGTTTTTTGGTTTTTTGGTTTTTGTTGTTGTTGTTGTTGTTGTTGTTGTTGTTTTTTTTGGTGGGGGTTTTTTGTGGCGGGCCCCCCCCGGGCGGGGCGCGCCCCCCTCGGGTGGGGGGCCCCCCCGGTTTTTTCTGTCGTTGTGTGCGTGTGCCCCCCTCGGCGGGGCTCGATCCCCCGAGCGCACAGACTGTAGTCTAACGCACTACCACCAGGCCACGAGGGTGACTAATTTACGTTGGTTGTTGTCGTTCTTTTTTTTGTTCATTGACAATGGAGTTGTGCCGTATTAGCGTCCGCCTTCCCATGCTGCACGTCAGGTGTGAGCGATATTTTACGACCCCACCTCCCGAACGCGAAAGCTCGTGCTACCCTTGAAGGTGTACCACCGCGACCGTACTGATAGGTTTTGGTGGCCTGACTGTGATAGGCTACTGCGCTAGGATCAGTTCGGCGCAGTTTTAGTTTTGTTATAAGCGCTGCAATACATCGATGAAATCTGCAAGCAAAACATAGCAAATAGAATTTGGGCAATCTTGCTCAACTGCTATTGAACGCACACTGGTTGACTGCATTCGTGATGTGTTTCGACCAATCAGCGGCTCATTGTCAATCGCCAATCAAACTCAATCGACCACACTTTCGTCCCACTTATTTTGTCCTTCTGATTTTCCAGGCCGCCCAACGTGTGCAAGAGTTGGCCGAAGCGAACCAAGTGGCGCAGTCGATTGCAAACGTCGGCACCCCGCTGAACGCGTCGACGCAGACGACATTGGTGAACGATATAAAGTCGATCATTAAAACGTGGCGGTAAGCGGGCGGGGAAGGAAGGCAGTTGGAAAAACGGCAACTTTGTCGAAGTCACAGTTCCGTTGTGAATTGCCAGCTCTGATTGTTTTGACTTTGACATCTGAATCTGCGTTTGATAATTACCGGCAAGTTTTTTCTCGGCGAAAAACGACAAACAAACAACCGCAACTAATTTTATGCAATCCATCAATACGCATACGCTTTTTTTAGATGTTTGGTATGCCAGCTCTGCGACAAGTAATAAAAAAGTTGACTGTTGAGAAATAACTTTCCAGAAACCGCGCCCCAACCGTCGCGGACAGTCTGACGCATTGGTACGACATTTTCACGTGGCGCATGCACCACTACGTCAGTATGCTGACGCTCTTCGAGGCGCATGACACGGTCGGTCGGGCTCGAATGGAATTTGGCTTTTTTTGTTATGATGTGTCTGGTGGTTTGGCTGCGTTTGAGATTTGAATAAAACTGACGCTGATTGGTTGTTTCACTCGGGCGATTGTTTTTGAGCTGTGATTGGTGTGGACAACATTGTCTGCAACTTGCTAAATTGGTCGGTGGAATGGAGCGCTTTTACTGAATAATCCAAGCGCCGTGCGGAATGCCAATTGAGAACGCAGAAATCAGTAATCACACGTCGCGCAGTACGGTATGGCCGATTAAACATGGCAGCTTTTTTCAGGGTTCAAGGAGCGCGCGAATTTTGAATGTAAGAAAAAAGACGCTCAGAAATCAAATTGTGTGCCAAGTTTGACGCGTTTTTTCAACTAACGGATCATCCGCGCTATTCTGTTCATTCTTTTCCCGTTGCACACATGATTGGGAATTATGTTTGCTTTGTGAAAAATGCCACTCCTAGTCTGCGACGGATCCCGCCTTGATGAACTGCCTCTTTTATTCGGCCATACTGTAAAAGTATTTCCAAAATGTCATCATTAAACAGAAGATTACCGCTGCTGCAGAGTGCAGAATCCATCATTTTATAATAAAAAAAGCTCCGATATAAACTGTACAAATTCCAATGTCAACGGACACTGCCCATTCTTGCAGCAACAACAGCAAGCGCTGCTGCCTATCCACTCGTGCGCGCAGTGCCTGCTGCAACTGGCGAAAACGTGCCGCCACCACGGCCAGGTCGAGGTCGCCATGGACCTGCTGAATCGGCTGCACACGATGCCGCAGGTGCCGACGATGGACAGCTGGCAGAAGATGTACCAGCACATCAAGTGCCTGATGCGCGCCACTGCGGACTCGCGCACGAAACGCGCCGATCAGAACGAAGTCTGGGCGAAGGTGTCGGATGCGGACGGTTTTTTTGGTTTAATGTGATGGTTTTTGGGCGAATATGTCGGTTTTTGTCCGATGTTTTTGTGAAATGTGGCTATGGTCAAACTGTGTGTGGTTGAAGTGTTTTTTGTGGAAAAGGATGATGTGGTTCTAGTGGTGCCGCTTGATTTCAGTTACACGTGTTTCTCAAATTCTTGAGTTGAGAGTCAGTTGGAATGGAATCCTTTTTCAGAGAAGTACTGAATCTATTTTTTGTTATGAATGGAGGACGTATTAGTACAAATTACTTGGCCGTGTTTGAGGGCCGTGTTTGAGCTTGCAGCTTTTACTGGTGTCACAATGCATCCAACCAACGTACTAGATTTCAGTTGTGAATGCTGGATTATTAGTTTCGAAAATCTTTTTTGCTTACAGATCATCGACATTATCGATCAGACCAACATCAACTATTTCAATAACAAAGAGCAGAACGCTCGCCTGTACGCGCTGAAAGGCACGGCGTTGTCAAAGTTGTCAAGGTTTGCTGAACAAATTGTATGATTCAAAGTTTTCGTAAATTTTCATTCAGTTGTTGGGTTGATATTCTTTAATTTCCAGACCAGCGGACGCGGGTCAAGCGTTTGGCGTGTCCTTGCAATTGTGCGAGAATCTGAACATGGCCTGGGGTCGGTGGGGTGAACACCTGCAGGCGGTTTCTTTCAGTAGCCGGTGAGTTTTGAAGGGGGTTTCACCGATTTTGCCGAGTGTTTTTTTCGAGTTTTCAAAATGGCGACTTGAACAAATCTGCGGTGGCCAGTGAATATCTCTTGAGACACACCACCACCAATCACGATCACGGGGGGGGGTACAATTCCGGCCCGCTAATTCCGGCCTGAAGAATTCCGGCCCGCTCATTCCGGCCCGAAGAATTCCGGCCCGAAGAATTCCGGCCCGGAGAATTCCGGCCCGGAGAATTTTCGCCAGCACGAACAATATTAAACCACACGAAGTGATTTTGGTAATGAAATAATAAAATAAAAATATCGATGTTCACATATTACAGTGTATTTTCAATGATGTTCGTCCTGTTTGCTTTTTTGGAAAGTGAAACCTTTTGGAAAAAAGAAACTACAACTAAATTTTTAATTTTTTTTATCATGAACAGGATTTGTGACCCTTTTACTTTATCAAAAAGGCTTGGCTTAGGATTAGGAACCTACAACAAGTCACTGCAAGCAAGTTCTAAACAAAAATAAAAAATCACTTTAAATTTATTTACCAAAAATCACTTCGTGTGGTTTAATATTGTTCTTACTGGCGAAAATTCTCCGGGCCGGAATTCTCCGGGCCGGAATTCTTCGGGCCGGAATTCTTCGGGCCGGAATGAGCGGGCCGGAATTCTACGGGCCGGAATTTCGCGGGCCGGAATAGTACACGAACCCCAATCACGTCTTGTAGTGGTGGAGAGGTAGCGCGTTTGACTCTTGAATTAACAACGCACACGATTGGTCGTGTGATGACAAAAAAAGCGCTCGGTGTTCTGTACCGTCAACTTGGTTAGCCCTGGCGAAAAACTGTCATCACCTGAATGATGTTTTTCCAAAGCTCTACTTGTTTATCGCTGATCCGTGTTGTGTGTTTCTCTGCTCAGCACCGAACTGGAAACCTCGTTCGCGAACGGCCTAAACGCGCTCGTCTGTTTCCTGCAAGCAGCGCGCGTCGACGTACCGCAAAAGTCGCGCAAGCACATGGCACGCGCGCTGTGGCTGCTCGCCAACCTGTCACAGTTGTCGCGCAGATCGGCCGAATTCGGTCAACAGTTGAACGTGGCCTTGAGGAAGTATGCGTGCGAGGTGCAGCCGTTGAATTGGCTACCGTGGTGGGTTGCTGGCTTTTTGTTGTGTTGTTTTGTTTTTCCTCTGGACTCATTTTGATGGCGTTTGATGAGAATTTGGTTACATTTTTAAAGAGACAATATGAACGATTATTGATGCGCATTTTGCTGTGTTTGGAGGCTGCCACTCAATATGGGGCAGATCATCATTGATGAAGCCCCCCCACCCCTCTTCTCCATCTGATGTTGGACAGATCGAAATGCAATTTTGCTGCTTTGAAATCAGATGCGCTGACTAGTCCAGCAGACTGACTGGACTTTAGTGAGACTGCAGTTCAGGTTCCCTTTTGCGACCCCACAGCAACACTTCAGAATTCAGCACAACTGCCAGATGGACAATTTTCGCACCAGTTAATGTGGTGTGAATACAGTCAATCAATACATATCCAATGGTTTGCACAGTATGCATGCATCACGTGACCACCAACCAATCAGCTAGTTGGATATGTTATTGAGTTAGACTGTAGATTGTGAAATCTCAGCACACCCACCGTTGAACTGAAACCCCAAAAAAATCAAGTCAACAATCCAACAAAATGGCAGGCTGAATCAACTGATCGCCTGTGTGCAACAGTTTGCGCAGCCCGCCGTTGCTGAGGTTTTGTTGCACGTCGGTCGCGCGTACCCGCAACCGGTTTACCACCAATTGCTCCCGTTATACCCGCACGGGGTACCCGAGCGTATACGACAGAAGGAGGCCAGCCAGCCCGGTGAGAGGGTTTTTTTTGGAGTTTTGTTGCAGATTTTTCATTGGAGTGTAATTTGGAATTAGGATGTTGTCTATGACGCTGATTAGCTGCCACTTGCTGGGTCAGTCAATCATCGTGTTTCTTCTCTACCACACTGGAATACTGATGTACCGTAGTGAGTTCAACTATCTGAAGCCAAACGAAAGCAAAAAAAGACGTTGAAATTCGCTTTTACAATTCTATACGTCGCCGTAAACATGTTTGCCGACCAACCTGATCAAGAATCGCTGCAAAGTTTCAAACGACAAGTCCGTATAGCGACCGCATATCCGTTTCTGATTCAATCAGGGTCAGAGTGTGATTCAAAAATCGCAAACCAATCTCATCAGCACTGTTCCAGAGCAACCAAAACCGGAAACCGACCAATCAATGGAGGACGACACGACAGCAGCGAGTAGTCGCGCCGAAACCTTGGACGCGAACAACGCGCACGAGCTGCTGGCGGTCATCATGTTCCGACTGGAGCGGGACAACGCGACCAGCCTACGGGCGGTACGCGCCATTGCCAACGAGGTGAGGGCAGTTTTGAGAAATGCGGACGGAAAAAACGGACGTGTATCGCTGCACATGATAGCGTAACTCGCTTCAACCGTTGCGTGGACGTGGAATGAGTTGGACATGGAAAGAAAACCACATACAGTCCATCTGGAAAATATACGCAAGATGACGTGATGACCAACAAATCAGTGCTGAGCACTGCTCATAATTAACCAATCAGTGCTGAGAACTGCTATGACCAACCAAAAAATTGCGACACTGCCTTTCCCCAAGGGCGTTGGGTAAGGATAAAAAGGGGGCAACAAACAACAACAACATGACCAGGCAATCAGCGAGTTGCACATATTAGCGAGATAGACTGTAAAACGGCAACCATTCAGCTGTGCTCACTGCGCATCGACTGGTGCGAGCGCGCGCACGTTCGCCTGTCCGCCGTGTTCACCGATTCGTGTGCGCTGGCGCATCTGCACACGGGCAGCCTGCAGACGACGCCGGTGCCGACGACGCTGCTCGCGGACGTGCAGAACGCGGTGGACGAGTGCAGAAGGTGGCCGGTGGAGCGGACGTTCAGGTGGGGGGGGGGTTGTTGGTAGTGGTGTTTGGGATTTTAGGCGATGTTTTTAGCCACGGCTGACCCAGAGAGTGCCCATCGAGTTTTTCTCTGTCATCAAATGCCCATACACACCTCCGGCGGGGCGCGATTTCCCCCGAACGTACGGACAAGAGTCTAACGCGCCACCACCCGGGCCATGGTGGTTTTTCGGGAGTATCTGTAGAATACAGTCCATCTGGAAAATATGTGCAACATGAGATGACCAACCAATCAGTGCTGAGAACAGCTCATGATTAACCAATCAGCGCTGAGAGTTGCTATGACCAGCCAATCAGCTAGTTGCATATATTAGCGAGATTGACTGTAGAGTGCAGTAACTGCTCGCCAGTCGATGTTATTATTATCACAATGGACTCTTATCAACCTGGCTTGCGGAAGCTGTGCGACTTGGCGTTGGTTTCGCAACACGGCGCTGGTTATTTGCAATTTGACGCCAGATTCAGACTGAAATTTGAAAAAAAAAACAGTTTTTGTTGCAGTGAAAGCGACGAGCAGATTCGCACGAGCACCCTGGATGAAATGGCGGCCGACCTGCAGCTGGACCCGCAGAGCGGCAGTCGCCGATTGGTCTGGTTCATGTCGCGCGTCGTCAAGTGGCTGCACACGCTGCTCGCACGGATACGCACGTTGCCGAGGCGCGTGAACGTTCGGGTCTCCGTTATCTCATGCTGTCTTGACAGTTTTAGCGGAGCATGCCGCATTCTTGCGAAATGAAAGGAATGAATGAATGATTTGGTGTTGACGGTTGAGTTTCGTTGGTGCTCGTGTGATTCGCTGATCACTGTTGCAGTCCAACTCTGTAATCAGTCCAACCAGCTGATTGGCTGGTGATCACGTGAGGCAGGTGTTCTGTACAAACCGAACTGCGTCTCCACAACACAATTCCATGCACAGAATGCATGCATCAACCAATCAGCTAGTTGGATATGTTATGCAGTTCGACTTTAGATTTTTGTTTTCGCTGGTACCCCGGACGCACGCAGAATGCAGTTGAAGAACACGCACAAAATTTGCACATGTTTGTTTGTGTTTTTTACAACGGTTTTAGAGAGCTACAACTGCGCGATGTCAGTCCGTATCTGTCGGCGTTCTCAAATTTGGTCGCTAACGTTCAGCTGCCCATCGAGTCGCAGAATGTGAAAGTGGGTTTGATTATAATGTGCTTTCTTTCATTCAGATACGCATTTTGACTTTGAAAACTTGTCCGTTTCAATTTCAGGGTGGCCAATACTGTTCGGATATCGCGCGATTCAGCCCGCGAGTGCGGCGAATTTTGAGGGGCAACAATCTGGTCGCGCATCACATCGATGTTTTCGCGCATAATGGAAAGGTGAAACAGTAGCACTTCTTTGGATTTTGACAAAGTCTTACAGTCTTATAGATTGACTGATAGATTCATTGGTTGGCTGACTGACTGACTGACTGATCGATTGATTGATTGATTGATTAACTGGTTGTTTGGTTGACTGATTAGTTTGCGGATTTACTGTTAGTTTTGTCTGGTATTTTGATTGTTTTATTATAATGATTTTGCAGAAATACTCGTTCGTTGTCGAACCGGTGCGCAGCCGTGAGTCGGACGCCTCGCAGCAACGTGTGGCTCAGTTGTTCAAATTCCTGAACGCCTTACTACTGAAGGACTGCGTGAGTTGTCTTGATTCTGAAGCTTTTGCCCAGGACAATGCGGTTGATCAATGAGCTGGTCTGGATGTGTTTTGAAGACAGGCATTTCAATGTGCGTGTCGCATGTTTGTGCGTGGTCTTGTGTTCTGTCAAGTTTAGTCAATTTCGCTTCATGGGTCTGCGAATCATCGGCTGCTCGCACAATGGTCGGAGTCAGAGTTGGCTCCGAAATGCAAACCAAATGAAATGAATATCCACCCCAGCCAGAGTGCCAACCATCATCGTGCTCCACTTCTCTTGCAGCAAACCGCCCGCCGCCTGCTCTACTTTGCACCGCCTTATTCGATTCCGCTCGGTCGGTCGCATCGACTCGTACAGACGGAACCGCAGCAAATCTCGCTGATGGACGTTCTGTTGCAGGTTGGTTCGTTGGTTGGGCGACGCGCGTTTGATTTTGGTGTTCGTTTGTGCGTGGGTGTTTTGATTGTGAAGACTGAAATCACGCGTGAAAGAAAGTGCCAGGTTTGTAGACTAGCACATTACGTCCGAAATGTGTAGCTCCGGTGCCGGTCTGAAATTGGAAGGTCCATTCATGTTGAAGCACGCTGAGACTTTTTTGATGCCTGAGACGTCTGAGCTGAGACGCAGACTGTTGCTGAGAAGGTGTCTGGGTTTGCTTCACCATGTATGGGTGCGTGCTCTAACCAAACTAAATACAACCAGAATAGCGGTGGAACGTGAGTTTCGAAAATTACGGCTGTAGACTCACTGTAACACTGAAAATATGATGTGACGTGACTTGAACGAGTATCCGTTTCAACATCAGTGTGCCTTGTCAATTCAAAAACCGATAAAATGAATGAATTATCGACAGTTATCGAAACAATGGTTGATTTTTTGTTGAAATTCACCAAACCCTTGTCACACAATGGTGACCGACTGTCATTGGACGCAAATTCGCCCGCATTCCTTCCGTGTGATCTCCATGTTCACTCTGACTCCGGTGTGCCTCTGCAGCAATGCGCTGCGTACCAGCTGCTCGCGAATGACCTGATCACACGCCACTACGACCGAGTGCTCGTCTCTGCTAGTGCGAGCAGCGCCAATCAGGCGAAAATGCTCGAGATGATCGTGAAGGACTTTGGCGAATTCGTGCCGCACGACACCCTGCTGCGATACGTCAGTGCACGTCTGCCGGACGCGACGCACTTCTATACGTTTAGAGCGCAGGTGGGCCGGCTGGTTTTTGTGTCTTGTGTTTTGTTGGCCGTGTTTACTTCAGTGCGGATTTTTTTGTCGAGGGGCGTTCATGAAGTAATATTTAGTGACCGCGCAGTAATATTTTAACCCAGCTACGCGTCACTAAATACTGCTTCATGAATGCGCATTTACGTTTATCACATGTGTGCTTCTGAAGCATTCATGGACCTTGACGCGTTGGCGTCACGTTCGCTAGACATTCATGAACGCAAAGCATCACAGCTTCACGTGCTAGAGTGACTATCGTTGTTTGAATCGAACCGCCATGAAAACCTGCCGGTTTCGCTGTGAAGTGTGACGATTTCGCAATGCATCAGTAGTTCAGGGTTTTGCGTTCACGGCAGAAGTATCATTAATTGGATTTTCTCAGTTTCGGTTACCTTTATGGGTTTTTTTGTTTTTTTGCAGATGTGTCTACACCTGTCGCTGTTGGGCATCGCTGAAACCGCACTGCATCTGACACGACTGAACCCAGAGGACATCCTCGTAAACATGGACAGCGGCGTGACGAGCACGCTCGCGTTGGCCGTCGATATTAAAACGACCGACAATGGTGAGTGTGGAGTTGGAGTTTACGGGCACTGGTTGAATTGTTGTTGGTGTTGTTGTTTGGGGGCATTATCCATCGGAAGATGATATAGGGGCTGATGGGAGAATCGGCTGCATCGCGCGGTAAAAGGGCATTTAGCGATTAGTTTTTTGGGCGTACGCACGGACACGACACTAAAAAATGGCTACGCAATTTAGAAATCGTGTCGTGTGTGCTATCTGAATGCATTACGGACGCAATTAGATAGTTTGCGCACGGGATTCAGAACGACGTCTGTGCGTACGGACAGAAAACTAAATGGTGTTTTTGCCTTAAACACGCCCAAAGCACCCCGTGGCAAAAGTTTAGTGCAGTGCCCTGGCCAGGAACGCACGCAGGATCCCAGCGCACATGGCAATGTGATCGTGGTCTCTCTCTTCTCCTGTTCTTCTTCGGAGTTTCTGAACCGGTGGCTGGCTGACATTCTGCTGATTGCACAATAACGTCGGTAGAAAAACCACAAATGAACAAAGAAACCTTCGAGAACGTTTCTTCAAAGGCACTTTTTCGTTTTTAGGAACCGAACTGGACAACTCCACCCGTCCGGTGACGTGCCGCCTGACGCCGTCGATCTGCGCGCTGCTTGGACCGGCCGAAATCGACGGACGCATGTGGGCGTGCATGACCGCTGCGTCCAAGTGCTGGTATCAGGTGATGAAATCAGTCAACATTGCTCGAACGTTCGTTGCAGTTCATCTTTGACAAGCGTGAGAAGGAGTGCTGACGACCGCTTCATCTATTTCTTTTTGCACGAAATTTAAAGGTATCCTGTTTTGCAAAAGCGGTGTATTTATCGCCGCGTGAATCGACCAGTCCAGAACTGTGCAGCTCTTGCGTTATCCCATTTGGTCTAGGCCTGTATCTGGTTTCGTTATTCTATCATCGTCGTTGTTGTCCAGTGCGACTGGTAATTTTCGAGGATCAGCTGATTGGCGGGCGCTTGAACGCTGATCACAATCTGCACTCTTTACAGTCATACTCTAAATTATAGGGAATCAGCTGATTGGTTGCTGATCACGTGTTGCATACTTTCTGTGCAAAAGCGATTCCGCTTCCACAGCAATTTCTGTGCAGAAAGTATGCATCACGTGATCAGCAACCAATCAGCTGATTTCCTATAATTTAGAGTTCGACTGTAGACGAATTCACAATCGTCCCCTACACACGCAGCCAAAAACGCAAACTCCCTTGACCATTCAGGCTGTGGTGGCGGCGCTGCTGCGCCCGATCCTCTGGCACGAATTCATCCAGCATCTGAACAAGCGCGCCGCAAGCCAGAAGGACGGTCAGTCGACCAGTGGACCGGGGCCGGAGCTGCTGACGATGGTCGCCCGTGCCACCAGTCGAATCACCTCAACGCTCTCGTGTTAGTATTGCGGGTTTTTTTGGTTTTGGTGAAGTTTAGTGTGAAAGTTTTCGGATTCGCTGCCTTTCGAGAGGATGCAGCGGTCGAAAACCACCGAAATCGAGAGGGGGCGTAGGTCACTGGGCAGAGCAGACAGAGCAAGGCTTTGTAGCTACTGTTCCTTCTTCGTGGCGATGGCATTGGGTCACGGCACATTCACCCGCACGCCAAACCACCGGGAGCAAGCTATCGTCGGGTTTCTGCAACCGTTGCACGAAACGCTCACGGTTCTTCTCAGCAGTTCATAAAGAAACTCGATTGCAGCTTTTGCGTTGGCCGAAGCGAACGCCGACAAAACGCCGATACACGTGCTGCTTGCGAAAGCGCGTGCAAGGGAGAACATCGCTCGAATGGAACCGACCTGGCATCCGTGGTTCTGAATCGTACGAGGCGAACTTGATTTGAAAGAAACTGCTCTTCTGCTGGCTGTGAAACAATCTTATTTTTGAAATTTGGTTATCTTCCTGACTGTGCACGATCACCATTTTCGTATTTCACGTTTTTAATGTTTATTCGCTGTTTTATGGCAATACGGTTATTGTTTGTCTTGTTGCAAGTTGATCCGTTCAAGGACGTTGTTTTTTGTGATCTATCGTTTCTTATTCAATTGTGTGCTCTTTGAATTTTTTTTGCTGTTTTAGGATTTTGTTGTAGGCTTATTTCATTCCAACGCCTTATTGTTTGTTTGTTTTTGCATTTCACGCTCACAGTCGGTCTCTAGTTTTGTGTCGTCTGTTTGAATTTTTTCAACCAATCAAGGATTTACACAATTACAAATTTACAAATTACAATTTGCCGATGCCAGTTGTGATAAAAACAATAAACTTGGTTTCGGTGGGAAATAATGACCGATAGCTTCGTAAGAAACAAACAAAAACAAATCGGAGTATGGACGAATAAAAAATCTTTTTGATAAAGTCGCCGATCTATAAACTTCCCGAGTTGCCGTCTGATATTGATTGATAGTGCAAAACGATTTCGCTTCGACTGTAAACAACTCGAGCAAGCAGAAGTCACCAGTGATGCACGCCTACACGTCTAATTTGCGGTTGCGCAGGCGGTGAAGTTGTAATGCTCATTTATAAAACGCATCACGTAGCAGAAATTACACACACAAACAAGTGCATGAACATGAAAAAAGGTTTTCAACGCAACGCTTGCACGGAAGAATACTCATGAACGTACAGGTGCTTTAATGAACGATGCTGAAATTCGAATACACGTTTCTGGTTGCCATTTGTCTGTTTCGTTGTCAACTCAGTGCCAGCGTTGACTGCGACAAATGTAGAGAGTACCACAATTGTCTGGAGCTGTTCACTGAATCCGAATGTGACGACTGGTTCGAACAGGATGACTGCGTTCGCCTGAAAAACCAGTGCGCCGACGATGCGCCGCGCTTCGAGGACGGTCCGTATTTCGAAGGTTCGTGCACGCTCTAACGTGGCTTGTCCACCCGTCGTGCTAAGACGACGATACACTAATTAGAGTTTGGTTGGTGAAATCAGCGAGTAGGTATTCGTTGAACCAACGCCAAAAAATCTCTCAGTCCAAAGTTCAGCCGAAACATTTTGAATGGCCAGTTTAGTTCGACCACGACGTCTGATTGGTTGCTGAAAAAATTACAACTCAAATCTGGACGATTGATGTTCCGTGAATAACAAAAGGCGACATCCGAAGCATCCAAGTCGACGCCGGGAGTTCGGACGGCAACGCAAAGCCGCTCGACGAGTACCTCGGCACCCGGAACCAGCTGTTTCGGGCGCTCGACGAATGGCTGGCCGATCCGGCGGCCATCAGCGATCAAGATTTCTGGTTAGCCGCTCAAAAAGACACGCGATACCGCTGGCCAAACGGAGTGGTCTGTCTGGTTTTGCACTTTATAGAGTTCTCGAGTGTGACATACGGTTTTTCGAATTTCATGTAGCTGCTGATTGGTTGGTTGTGTCGAGTTGACTGTTTTCGCATTAACGAAACAAGATCCAATAAAGAATTTGGATTCTGGATTTTGTGTGGTTTCTGATTTTTGCAAGGTGTTTGATCAACAAAATATGAGATAATAAAATGCCTTTATTTCAGGTACCATACATTATCGATACCGGTTTCCATTTCGAACAGCTGCAGACAATAATGGATGCGATGAAGGAGATTCAGGCATCCACATGCGTTCGGTTCGATATTGTTTTTTTGATTTCAAAGTTTTTTGACTTTCAGTTTTTTTCTGTTTGTGTCTCAAAGTTCTAAAAAAGATATATTTTTCTCTTTTAAACTTCCAGAGTTGTTTTTCTCGTCTTGAGCTATCTGTCTCTCTCAGGTTTCTTCAAAGTTGTCTTTTTCTCTCACGCTTATTCTGAGTTGTCTTCCTCTGTTATGTTTCTTGAGATCGTTTGTTTATCGTTGTTCTTTCTTCACAGGTTTGTCGAACGCACCGAGTATTTGTATCCGAATCACTTTGTGATTATCCAGCCCGGTGAAGCGCCCGCTAGCAGCGTCGGCAGACAATTCGACAGTGCCAACGGTCAACTATTGACGCTGCCAACGGAACGACTCCGTGAGGTGCAATTTATTTTATTATAAAGTATTTTTTGTTCATGTTTTGTCGTTTCGAATGCAGATTGAAAAAAAAAAACGATTGCCGAATGGCAATCGACTGATTGACTGAAATCGGAATTGACGGATTCATTGTTGGTTCCGAGAATTCACATGGTCTGTTTTTATTGTCACAAATTTCGTGATTTCAGAATTTAGACTGTCGGCCTCCTAGTTTTGATGTTTTCAATCATTTTCAGCTTCTTTTTGTTTTAAAATTTTCGAACAAACACATATTTAGGCGATGTATTTTAATCAGGACTATGACCCAGAAAAGCGCACAGACGCCATCAGTGGAGTGACCAAAAAGTTTTACTGTCCTCAAGTGCCTCGGTGGTGCCGAATCCCTTGTGTGTGTCCTTTGTTTCAGATTCATACGGACGAATGCAAATTCGTACATTCGAGACACAAAAACGACATTCTCAATTTTCCGTCCAGGGCACCGTGATGCACGAACTGATGCACGCACTCGGCTTCCATCACGAGCACAGCCGTGCCGACCGCGACCAATGGGTGGAGGTGTTGCATGACAACATCAAGCAGGAGGTGAAGCAACGCGACAATTTCAAGAGCTATTCACTCGATGATATTGATCACTTGGCCATCTCGTATGATTATGGAAGGTTTGTTGAAGAAGAATACAATTTTTCCTCATTTTTTTTCAGTTGATAAGACAATTGACATTCGCTTTCACTTGAGATATTATTCTTGAGGTTTTCTTTCTTGAAGGGACACTTCAAATTCACACTGCGGTAAAGCTCAAAATCCAATAAAACGATCAAATCCAATAACTTAAATGAACCCAATGGTTTCGGAAAGGTCCGTTCTTAGACTAAACCCCACAAACTAGGCAACCTAAATCACAAAATATACCAAAAATAAAACGGAATTCCCTAATTTCCAGTATCATGCACTACCCTCCAGACGCGTTCAGCAAATCGAAGAGTCTCGTAACGATTCGCGCCAAGCGTGAACTACCGGCGAACGTTCGCATGGGCCAACGATACCGGCTGAGCGCGCTGGACAAACGACGCATCAACTGCTACTACAAATGCCAGACCGGATGCGGCGCGAGCGACTCGGGCGACACGTTCGGCGACGCTGCAACGCAGGATCACTGCGAACGTGAATGTGTGGACTTTTACGACCGCTGCGGTCGACTGGTGGAGCATTGTCAGAGCGGTGACACTGCGATCGGACAGTGGGTGCGACTGAACTGCAAACTGACGTGCAATCTGTGCGAGTGTTGAACTGGAGGATATCTAGGCATGAAGTACAAACGATTTTGGAATTGATGAAAATGTTGCTTGCCCGTGATTGAAACAAACGGTTCTGCTTTGTTATGTTGAATTGAGTTATGAACTGCAGTGTCATTTGAAAATTGTTTCTTTTGCAACCCATCCTTCACGCTACGTCCTTCCAATCAGCCAGTTATGTTTCCTTTTCACATTTGCGACGGGCTTTTTTGATAAATGTCTGTTTTTGTTTTAATTCAATCAATTCGTTTCATGTTCTCCATCATGACTTGACTGAAGTAAGACAAAAACGTCAAAGTGAAGTGAATATGCGGTTTGGGATTTGCGCAAAACAAGCACACGAAAAAAACCAGCAACACTACCGGCGGCTGCGGTTAGCCGATATGAAACAAAAAAAACTCGGGGAATAAAAGTGAGCGAAGCCCGTTATTTCAACCAAACGTCCGAATGCGCATTATTTGCTTTGGTTTTTGCATAGTTTTGCGTCATACCATACGCGTGAAGCATTTTACATACATTTGGGTGCAGGACCGGAGAGTTCGGCCAGTGTTATGTTGGTGTCGCTCTGATATTTGTTTAGTCCGGTCCAGTCGTAGCGCAGCCAACAACAACCCGGCCAAATGTGGAAAGTTATCTATCTGCATACCACACCACACACACGGCTATATTGATCCAAACTCTCTCTCTGCTGCAGTTGGAAGCACACAACAACACGGTGGGGTGCACAGGAACTGCAGATGTTTCAGTGAATGTTTCACATACTTGGTCGACTGTGTGCGCAACTGTGCAACAACGCGTTGACGCGCACGTGCAACTCTTCCTGAACCCTGTTTACACACTGTTTACTTCGTGTATTTTTAATCTAACTTCGATTCTGATATCCTGATAAAAGCAGCGTGTATTACTATTTTACTCGACTGAAAACGGGCGCAGTGATTTTTTTTGTACGCGACTCACCAGCTGTTGTTTTCGGCAGTTATCAAACTCTCTTACACTGGTGTTGGAAATCTCGTGCGTGATTCCATGGTTTGCACCCATGCTAACCTGAATCGTGTGATGAAATTTGCTGACGTAACTTCTACACATATACAGCTCCACATATTTGAACAGTGACTCATAGTCAGACTCAGACACAACCTACTCATATCATACTACTGCAAAAAACAAGCTCGTCTGTGAAAGCTCTCCACTCAGCTTCACGCGAAACAAGCGTTGTTTGAAAGTCTGAAATTTCCATAAACCCGGCGGTAAAATGTCGGAATCCGAAGAGCCAAAAGTCTCCGCGACCACTTGTGACGAAGAAACGACGGAAAACACTTCGACAACAACTGAAGCAAGCAAACTCGACGAATCAACGTCATCCGAACGCGTGAAGCAGACGGCGGACATTGTCGACACCACCAGCAAGGCAACTGAAACGAAGAACGATGATAAAGGTGGTGAGCAAAGCAGCAGCGGCAGCAGTTCCACTGATGAGGACAGTCCGAATTACCAGAGCGTGTCGATCGTAGAGACCAGTTCGGAGGCGAATACTGTTAATGCGACGGAGCATGCAACAGAAACTGAGAAACCTGATAGCGTCACGGAAACGCCAACAACGGTGGAAACAGACACCGTTCCAGCACCGGTGGGAAGAACTGACAAGACTGTAAAATGCAGTGGATCGATTGACGATGGTTTGTGGGCTACCGTTTATAGTATTTTGGTTGACATTCTTTGAGACTCCACATAAAGTATAACGTGCAAAAGGTATGCAAATTTCCAGGCTGCTTTCATCTAAAACGAGTTGGCTTGTTTTTTTTAATTCGTTGCACTTGATCGATTTTGAGTCTGGACTGGATTACACATGCGCGGACACATCAAAATTTTCATAATTTCAAAAACACTGACCCTTCAGATGTCGAGTCAAGCAGCGACGATGGTAGAGGCGGCGGCGGCCTCAGCAGCAGCAGCAGTAGTAGCACGGACAGCGAGGAAGGCGACACGAATAAATCCGAATCCGAATCGAACCCGGAGCAAACACCCGGCCAAACGGAATTGCACGAGAATTTAGAAACAAACACGAACGACGATGAAGAGCGAAAGACGGACACGCCGGGCGATCCAAAATCAAGTGAAGTCGTTGAGGACAGCAAGAAGAAAAAGGCGCCGCTGCCGTCGACGTGCGACACGGACATGACACAGTGGACGGCGCCGGTGACGGACGAACACACGGCCGACGACGACGATTTGACCGACTGGCAGAGCTGCAATAAAGGGAGAAATGTTCCCGGTAAGTCGTGACAGTTGACCTTGACCCATTTTTTTCAAGACTCTGAAAAGTTCACTCAAACGAGTTCTTAACCATTCAAAAAGTTCACTTGCCGACACTCACGCACGCAGTCGCAGTACCTCCTCTGACCGCTTTCTCCAACACACAGAAGAATGCAGCATTTCGGGTTGTCTCGGTTGGCAGTTTGGGCGAGTTTGTGACAAATAAACAAAAACTTACTTTGAAGAAAAGAACGGAAAAGAAAAAAACACAGAAACTCCAAAGAGTAACGAATCAGACAAAAACAATTTTTCGTTGCTTGAGAATCTGACACACAGAGCCAATGTTTCAAGACACTTCAATAAGAAAGTAGTTTAGCGAACTGCGCTTTGCCTGTCATTCTTCCTTTTTTACAAAGGCCCATTTATGCAAGCGCAAATCCCTGCGCTGGTGCAGATTGCGTTAGTTTTCGGCTCAATTGAGCTGACTAATGCACAAAACATTTCCTGCCCGGTTTATTGTTGAAATTGTTTCAAAAGTGTTCTATTGTAAACTTTTGAAATTTTTGTGAAAAAATAAATGTTACCAACGGGATCAGCACCATTTAAAACCTAACAACCCGTTGAAATTGTTCATATTTTATTTGAGCTTGCTATATTTAACCCGGGCGGGACTCGAGCTTTGGAAGAACGCAGTGCCTTTGTATTGCAAAGCGAAAACACTGCAGCTGCGCTATATCGTCAAGCACCAGAAATACGTAAAAAACTGTGGCTCTACCGTAATTTATACTTCGCTTAAAGACCACAACCATTGCAAAAAAGAAATTTGATTTTGAAATTTAGAATATGATGATTGGTTGCATATTGGTTATGGTGTTTTGTTCTTTTCTCCTTTCCTTTCTTTCAAGTTCCGTCCGTCGGACACACACACACAGAAGTCGATAATCATCACCTGCAGAATACCTACCATTTTGAGGTTGATTGACACACAAAATTCGTCCAAAAACGAAAACTCACTTTTTTGAAATTGCTTCGTTGAATTTCAACTTTCAGCATGGATATAAACACTGCTTCATCCCATAGTAAAAATCCAAACAAACCGAAAAATTTGAAAACTGAAATGAATGATAGAGCCGATAACGAGCAGGAGGACAGTCAGAAACAAAATGCTTTTAAAATCGAAAACAAATATCACAACAACAGCGGCAGCAGTTGTTCGTTGGTCAGCAGAACAGCGACGACGACATTGTTGAGAGAAAAAGAGGAAGAGAACACTAAATCGGAAAAATTTAACCATGCCGATGGAGGTAAATCGAAGAAATCAAGACTAAATTGACTTTGATGTTGAAAACAACTTTTTCTTCAGAACTCGGCTGGGGCGAGCTGCCGCCGACGCCGCCCGGAGAGCAGTCGACATTCGGCGCGTCAGCAGCGGACGCAGACACGGCCGCCGCTGGTGGCGGTAGCACTGGGAAAGCGCTGTCGTCGAAGTCGACAAAGACGAGCAAGAAAGTGATCGACGACGAGCAATCGCCGGCCGATCCGACGCACGACGACGCGCGACCGACTGCTGGTGGGTTTCGGTGGAGCTGTTTTCGTCGTTTTTTTAGACTTCATGGTCTGAGTATGTTTATTGTTTCTGTGTTTTTGGTTTGCTTGCAAACTGTGGTTCTTCTAATTCCCTGAATTTGAGGATTTGAATTTCCCTGTGAGGAAGTTGTTCACCCGTTGAGATTTGGAAAGTAAATATGGAGCATTTCATGAACACAGTATGCGACGTAAAACGTGAAAAACCACCAATTCAAGCTCTTGTCACAAAAGGGTAAAGTGAAACGACAGCAAACCCAACGAACACAGAATTAAAATGAACACAACCAGTGTGAAATAAATTATCGTCAATCCAGATGTTTTTCGCCTGTTTGCCATGGCTTAATGTTGTGCGTTGCAATAAAGAATCTGAATCTGAATCGTCACAGGCGACCGCGAGAAGAAACGAACGAGCAAGATCGACGATTCCGATCCGACGTTGGCGGAGGCGGCGTTGGCCGAGAGCAGTGCCGCCGGCGCAGGCCGTGGCGGGTCGGCGTTGCGCGCGGCGACGGGACGCGGTGCGGGCACCGTCGGTGGCGGATGGAACAAGAAACTGAGACGAAGCGCTCGCACGGACGTCACCGCGCAGTGGGGACTCTTTGTCAGTGGCGTTTTGTTTTGTTCTGTTTTGTTGTTCTTTCGATTTGTCGTTTTAGTTCAGTTCAGTTTCGTTTAGCACTTGAGTGCATGAACACACGAACAAAGTGACCAAAAACATCATGACACACAGACAAAACAACCTAACCACAGAGTTCCGGACCAACCAAAGTTGGGGTTTTGCCGCGCCATTGTCTTTTGTCGAAGTGGAAGCAATCAGCCAACTCCATTTGGGGGTTACGTTTTAATGTAGGAGGCATCTATATTATTAAATTTACAAAGTGTCTGTGTGTCTGTGCGTGGCACTTTTTTGCAATTTGAATTGGCGCCCTTTTTTGCTACTTAAGAAAACTCCATCTCAATTTCCTTTACCTATTTTTTATTAATGCCAGTTGAGATTGTTTTCTCAAAACGTCGCTCTTCATAGCTGGAGTCATCATGATACTCTTTGGTCAACAGAGACAGTTCGGCGCAGCATAGGCAAATGAAAGCGGTGGCTGATCAAAACTTGATGATCGACTGGGAAAGATGTAACAAAACCGTCTTTGAAAAAAGTTTGAACTTTTTTTGTTTTAAAAATCGGGTTGCAAAACGCACATCGACATCGGCATTGCAAGTTGCACTTTGGATTCAAAACAAGTAAATTTCATTGAAATTGATACTCCATGTTTCATTTTCAAATTGATACTCCATGGTTTATGCGCGATAATTTCAACGTAACGCACGATGGGCAACTGGCAATTGTTGCTGCTCAAAACTTGACGAGCGACTGCGAAAGATATAACAAAACCGTCTCTGAAAAAAGTTAGTTTTTTAATTAGGTCGAAATGGTATTTACCATTCATTTTCACTTTGCCAAATGTTAGGGTCATGTTGGGGTAAACGGGTAAAAAGAAGCAATGACTGCAAAACGAAATTATAAACGTCACTTTTTTGTTTCTTCAATTCATTTTCATTTTAGAAAAAAGGCTTGGCTTATGTTAGGGTAACCGGGTAAAAGAAGCATTAGCTTTTTAAAACGGGTTGTTTTTAATGAAAAAAACGTTAATTTATATATTTTTTTATTCAATCTTACTTCACATACAAAAAGGCTTGACTTAGGTTAGGGTGAACGGGTGAAAATAGCAAAATCATAAACTTCGCATTTTTACTTTGCAAAAAAGGCTTGGCTTAGGTAAACGGGTAAAAGAAGCATTAGCTTTTTAAAACGGGTAATTGAAAAAAACGTTAATTTTTATGTTTTTTATTTAATCTTACTTCACATACAAAAAAAGGCTTGACTTAGGTTAGGGTGAACGGGGAAAAATAGCAAAATCATAAACTTCGCATTTTTACTTTACAAAAAAGGCTTGGCTTTGGTAAACGGGTAAAAAAAGCATTAGCTTTTTAAAACGGGTAAATGAAAAAAACGTTAGTTTTTATATTTTTTATTCAATTTTACTTCACTTACAAAAAGGCTTGCCTTCGGTTAGGGTAAACGGGTAAAAATAGCAAAATCATAAACTTCGCATTTTTATTTATTTTCAAATACATCAAAAATATTGTATTGTAGGCGACTTCACGGCAGCACAAGGTAAATTTTCTTCAGGGTTATTATTCAGTAAACGTTACTGTTTTTTCTTTCTAAGTCAATGCCGCTTCACCAAAAAGGCTTGGCATTGATTAAGCCCCATACGCTCGGGTCAATTGGCTAGTTGTTATTGAAGTGAGTGCGAAAAAGTGAGTGAGTCAATGGTTTTGAGGGTTTTGCTGCGACTAGTCGAAGTTCACACACGTGAATCAACAAATACCAGCTGAGCTGACAAAACGAAATTTTCAATTCGTTGTTTTGTTTTTATCAGCACTGCTTGGGTTTCCATTCTCATTTCGGTTGTGTGGCGGTTTTCAAGTTCTCATTTCCCATGCCGTGTGGATCGTGATTGTGAAGCGAGTGTGTGTGTGTGTGTGCAGCCTTTTAGCTTGTTGATTTTTTTTATCACAGTGTCACTGTGTTTTGCTGAGCAAACTGGTACTTATATTTATCGCCAATTCTATGATATGTGATTGTGAACAAGCAAATCAACAAACAAAAACTACTTCCAGTTATGAATGGGCGCCTGGACGGAAAACAGACGAATAAGGAAAAAACGCGCTGTACTCTATAACTCTGCACAGCAGCCGAAAATGATGGTTTTCTGATAATAAATTATTTGGCTGCTGTAATCAAATTGTTTAGAGTGGCAATGAAACCGTTGTGGCACGTTTTTAGTCGCGCTGCAAAAACGTGCTGAAATGGCGTTTCAGTTTGATCTGATATAGGTCGGATATTGATAACTTGAGCCTGAGATCAAAGCTTTGTTATCTGTATCAATTCCACGGTCTCTTACTAAGCCGCATTTGTACCGTCGCATTCCATCGTTATCTTGTTTTTGTTTTGTTTTGAATTCAAAAAAACTTGACAAAATTTCCGTGCAATGTCAACAATGTGCTGAATCAATATTTTCTGCTGCTGGTGGCGAAGCAGCTGAAGTTATTCGTCTCTCTCGATTGCGCGTTTCGCAATTTGAGTTGCCCAAAAATTGCAATCCAGAGTCCGACAACATGTCCGAACCACCAAAACCGGCCGACTTCTTAATCGAGTACAGTCGAATGTTGGCGTTGAGCAGGCTAGCCGCGGTACAACAAAAAAACGTTTTTTAGATAACCTTCGCCTTCCATATATGAATGATTATTTGTTTTTTTTGGTTCTGCAACTCAATGCGTTTCAAGACGTAAAATGTCGTTTCACACTTGCTGTGGCGATTATTCCAAAATCGCCGGTCGCAATTCAGTAAAGGCCCATTCATGCAAGCGCGCGCTGAAGCGCGCTGACGCGCGCTGACCAGCTTCATCATGAATGAAGAAATGAAGCTGCGTCAGCCGCTGCGGCTTTTTAGGTTTTTTGTCCATTCACGAACGCGCGCGCTGAAGCGCGCTGAAGCGCGCTGACCAGCTTCATCATGAATGAAGAAATGAAGCTGCGTCAGCCGCTGCGGCTTTTGATGTCCGGACCCCAAATGCCGCAGCGGCTTGTCTGAAAAATGAGACGTATTTGCATAATTTCTGCGCTTTCAATTGTGACAGATGCAGACCAAAAAGGGAATGAATTTAATTGTGGTAAAATTAAATTAATTGAGGAATACAGTAAGTTTTATTGTGCTGCGTTTGTGAAAGAAACCAACAGATAAAAACGATAAAAACAACTGGGCTCAGACGGGTTTCGAACTTTGGCCTCTGTGCTGACAGGCACAACACGTTACCACTGCACTATAGTAGTTGACAGGTGGGAACCTCTCTAGGTGTTTGTTCATTAAACGTCATTCAGTTTTATCGTTTTGTGCTGTTGTCTGTGTTGTCTCCGTACGTGCTGTTTAGTACACACTATATACCGCTTCGATTCGTTGTTTTCGCCGTTTCAGTGAATGTTTTGATCTTTTGATTTGTGCAACATTCACTAATCATGTGCTGCCGTTGAGGAAACTTTTTTTGCAATGAAGCAAAGCTTGTTCTTGCGGGCTGCACACCGGTTTTAAGGGCTGCGCAAATCAGTATCCCACACCGTCGCACGGGTACAGTTCACATAAATTTCACATAAATTTCTTGCACTACTTTTATGCTTTGTTGAGTATTCGTATTCTCACTGTCACACTTATTTTGAGACTAATTACGCTATACAATACTGTTCAGAATCTGTCAGAAAGTACTAAATGATTTAACAAAAAAGTCTTGCAACATTTGTGAAAGATTGTCACTGACAGCAACAATCAGCGATTTTGCACACACAAATTTGATGTCCGGACATCAAATGCCGCAGCGGCTGACGCAGCTTCATTTCATCATTCATGATGAAGCTGGTCAGCGCGCTTCAGCGCGCGCGTCCGTGAATGCGCATGTGCTCCAAAACTGAAGCGCGCTGACGCACGCTGAAGCGCGCTGTTTTTTTGCTTCGTGAATGTGTAGCAAAGTGAAGCGCGTCAGCGCGCTTCAACCTCCATGAATGGCGCTTAACTCGGAGGGTAACTTTTGAATTTCCGCGTCACGCAATGAAACTTCTATCCTCTCTACATGTATAATATGCGCATCAAGTCAAGAGTCGCAAGCAAGCCCCACAAAAAACCAGAGCACTGTCACGTGCAAAACCACAAAAGAAACGTTTTTCCACCGCGCTTTTCAGCAGCCGACCGTGGAGCGACGCGGCGGCGGTCGTGGTGGAGCAGCGGGCGGCGGCGGCGGTAGCGGTCACGTGCAGAACTCGCCGCGGCGTAACGCTGCTGGCTCGTACAGCTATCATCTGCAGGAAATGGCACGCAAACAGGAGGTTGGGATGGGATGGGTGTCTGTCGACGTTTTTTTTGTGTGGGGGGGGGGGTGGTGGCCAACATGAACATGAAGCAGAACATGAGACCGAGCACAAGACGAGACAAGTCTTCTTTTGTGGCACCAACCACGCATCTTTCGTGTGTTTGTTTGCGCTCATTTATGATGATTACCGACGGTCACATCAGTATAGACGGTGTTTCGTGCTGAAACTCGTATTCCGTGTGACGTATTGTTTTGAATGCGGATTGCAGCATGTCATTGATTGACGCGTGTTCACATCGACGTACGTGAATGTGAATCAGCCCTGATAGTTCTGGTAATCTTGGATGATTTTTTGCGAAAACTGGTTTACCACATCGTGTTCCATATGCCGTGTTCCATACTGAAAAATGTTTGTCCAGTTTTGTTAAGTGACCCGGCCTTATTTAGGGGACTCGGATCCTTTTGCCAATTTTGAATTCCCGCGTCGTACATGAGACTGCTTACCCATCTATGCGCGCATTGAGACGTGGGACCAAAATATAAGATATTAGTCCATCGTTATTTTGTTGTTGTTGTTGCTTATTGCCGCGGAAGGACTCGTGTCATCTGCGGTGAGTCCAAAAAAACGTTCATTTTAAGCCGCATCCCACGAAAGCAAAGAAGCCCTTTTGCGTCAAACATTGCAGTTTTGGTAAATCCGAGAAATTTTCTAAAACGAACCATTATTAGCTTCACTGGAAAAATATTTGCAATTGCAAAAAACCTTGCACACGTTTAGAAATTGATTTCCGGCACATTTTTTGCAAAGAATCTAGCATTGATGATTTTAATATACAGTTATTACAGGCTGGGGGCCACATATGTTGACTTTATTATTATTTATTGGCAGTGATTCGTGCGAGTGAGATGCAGTTCACAAAATTTGCGCTTCTGAATCCGACGTAAAGCCGAATGATGATCTGAAAATTTTCACTTTCACTCTCTTTAGTGAACCTGTTTGCATTGCTGTAGATAGAACGCAACAACACCCCAGCTTCACCCTTTTCTTCTTGTTCGCAATCTGCTGCATTTTTCAACAAAGTTTTCTCGTCGCCAGACATACTTTTAATAATATTGTAAACAAAAAACGCATAACCGAATCTGCCTGCGCTGCTTCTTCTTCACGCAGAGAAGCCAAGTTCGCACATAGCAGCATTATTTTCAATAGTTTGGCGGCGCTCGAAATTTTCTGTCTTGGTTACGTTTTTTACTATTTTCCACTGTCTTACGCAAAATCGTCCGTTCTGTTTTTCCAATCGTGTGTCTTATTATCGTCTGGCTAATATTATCATGTACTTTTTGAACGACTCTCGTTTGCGTGGACTGTTCGTCTTTTTTAGATATAGGTTTGTTGTTGTTGTTGCTGCTGCTGGTGTTATTTCCACTTGTTTGTTGGTGTTCCATCCAGCGTGTTGAACTATAGCATGCGAGGAAATTTGTGAGGAAGAACTACAGAATGTGTTCAACTATGTGTGAAATGAATAAGCCATTTTTCATTCGGAAAATTAGTCACGCTCTTTGAATGGTGGAGTTTTCTCATTTCATATAGGTTCGCTCAACAAATCTGACATACAAGATAAATAATAGCACAGAAGTTGCAGTGAAGCAGATGGAGCAAAAAAGTATTGAATCGTATCGTGATTCACGGAACTGAAAGAATGATAGCAGACAATGACAAACACGCACATACACACAACGTTCACTACCCAAAACCGCTAACATTATTAGACGGAACAGAACTACAAAAATGCGTTCAGCTCTAAAATCGTTTTACTGGTTCAAATACACCAATACAAAAAAGCGGCAAAAAGTCTGCTAATCGTTGACAGGTAAACGCATTGCAAGATGGCGGTATGATTCAGCGAGGCAAAACAGTCGCGCCGTGTGCTACCAGCAGCGATTTTTCTCTGATTTTTTATTTCTGCATCGCAGTTTTCATTTTTCAGTCACTCTCTCTGTCCTGGTCTGCCTGCCCAGCCGGGCTTGCACCGCTTCGTTTGGTGGAACACTTTTTTCCTGCTTGAATATTCGACAAGTTTTCAAAGTCAGACAGGTTTATGTTATGGATTAGATTTTGACGAAACTCTACTCCCTGCCGCTGCTTTCAAGTTTTTTGGTAGAGAAGGCCCAAGCTGTGAACTGCTTTGAAACGAAGCGAACGCTGCACCACCACCACCAACAACAACATAATCACATTGTGTCAGTCAGTATGTTTGCCTTTTCGTACAAAACAGCACCTACATATGTGCATATACACTGCTCCGTGAGCTCCGTATCACTTTCCGCACCGTTTACTCACACTCCATTCCGGTTGGGCCTATGCGCGTATTCTCTCTTTCATTCTTGTCGGGTTTTTGTTATATCATAGATAGCTTTTGTGAAATCAAACATTGTAAGAGACAACATCACGCAACCAGCCAACGGCGAGCCGAATCGAAAGATCGGATTACATTGCGCGCGCGCCGTTGAAGTCTTGATTTTGAAATTTGTGTGTATCGCAGGCGACTTCATTGTGGTGGTGTTGGTGATGGTTGATAGCGAACGAAACTTGATAGCGCGAATAAAAATTGCTTGCTTAATCTTGAATTAAGCGCACACGAGATTGGCCTGCATTGTTTCGCAGAGTGAAAGTCAACCGTTAATTTCACGATTTCCGGACAGTTTCGAGCGATTATCGTTCCAATATCGATCGATAAGCGTAATTACTCTGTCTTTTGTTTTCGCTGTATTAGCTATTTGCAGCTGTTTCGGTAAAATTTTCAACTTCAGAAAATTCCTGTGTCTGCCGCCTGCGTTGCTCTGTGGTCCCGGATCAATGGGCCACGGTTCACCGGACTGTTTCCATTGGTGTCATATAAACAATCGACAATGTAATGTGCAATAAACAAACACAGAACAACAGTCTGTTGCGTTTTCGCCGGAGATTATGGTGGTTGATTTCACTTAACGCTAAAACGCAACCAGCAGCAAACTAAATTCATTGGCCTTATTATTTTGTTCGTGTCTCCGTTAAACGGCTATATATCGCAAAAGCGAAGCTACTATTTACGTGAATCGATTCGTCCAGTGTCTCAAAGACGCTCCAATTTCATCGCGACTTTTCATTATTATTCTCGCATTTGTTCTCCGTTCGAATGCACTGCCTCCCTCTACCGCTCAACTCGTCCGTCACGCCTGAATGTATTCGTTTTATGCGACCCCGACGCACTACTATCCGCAGACAGCCGCCATACCAACCTATTACGGCTTTTCACCGCACTTTGACTATGACATGGTGAGCGCGGGAGCAGCAGCTTTTTTCGGCTGTTTTTTTTGTTGTAATAAAATTTGTTCAATCTTTAACCCGATATGAAATTATTTCCAAGAACCGGTTCTCATGAAAATGAACGTTGCGTGTGTCTGAAAATGAGCGTCTACGTTTAAGTTTAACATCTGCATGCCTAAAAACGGAGTTGATAACAATCGCGAACACTTTATTCAGGTTCGGTTTTACCAAGCGCTACTTTTTGTCTCTATATGGTCGATAAAAACTTACACGTTTATAAAACTGTGTATCGAGAATATTTTGCGCTGTCGGTTTTTACTGTTTTAACCAAAAAAATCATATCAGCTATACAATTTTGATGTTGCACGAGCACTTATGAAATTTGCATCTCACAAACTGATCATGATATAATTTCTCGCAAAAAAAACATGCGGGACGCGTACATACGAATTAAAGAAATTCGGCAAAACTCGCAATGTTTGGCAACAACTTCTCTCGTCACACTAAACGCCCGCCCGACACAGTACACCGTGGAAAATCGGTGATTTTGGCAGGAAACGCTTTTTCATAACTACAAACTGCAATGTTGCACATCACTACATAAGTTGCGTATTTGGCCACGATTTTGCTTGTTTTTTTTCTCGGCGTGTAAATCGAGTCGCGCGTTGTGAAACGCGCCTCGTGTCTTTGCACGGTTGGACGTGATTTGTGTTGTGTTGTGGTGCAACTATTTCACAATCATAAATTCTCAGCTCCAAAAATATCTGCACATTTTCACGGACCGAGCAGTAGAATATGACATGAAATTGTAGGCTACTCTGTGCCAGACGTACGACACGCGTTAGGCTGATCGAACAACAACATCAATACATGTACCTTCACTCACTATTATTGACAAACAACATACACGCACATTCCTTCCGATAATGTATTATTGAACAATATCGAAAAAAACGTTTTTATATTGTTGCGTTGTGTCGACGACGTCTATTGGAATTTCGTTTTGTTTTGTTCCGCTCTCCGCGATATTCCACAGCGTGGAAATCATCTTTAAACGACAAGAAAACTGTTGCACATTGGGTGTGTGAGATGATTTTTTGATGCAGCGGATGGGGACCAACCAACTGGTATTTGGAATCGCCGATTCAATTGAAAGTTGTCAAAGAATAAAAACGCACAAATTGTACTTGTGAAGGGAGCCAGTTGAGTTGCTTAGTCATGTCGATGAGAACATTGCTATCGGTGGTAGCCACGGTATTCTTAATTCAAGATGAGTTTTGCAACCGGTTGTTAAAATGATGGCTGAAATAACTTCACTTTGTGAGTCCTTAAAAATTGAGCTCGTTGAAAATATTTACAGGGTGGGCCAAAAAGCACCCGGTTTCAAACTGCTTTCACTGGCGTGTGGCAAAACCTCTTGAGGCTATAATTATCAGTGCTAATAGAATTTTTCTGACAAATTTTTTTTGGTTTCGTCAAGTAAATTAGTTTTTACAGCGTGGTGTTTGAAAAACAGCTGTTTCAGGCAAAAACAAGTTTTCATTTCACCGATAATCTCAAACCAGATCATTGCTCACAGACGACATCATCATATATTCATAATCAAGGTTTTCATATACGTGTCTCCGGTAACTGACGTTGAGGATTTGAAGACGAACATTCGTCTTGCAGTTCTCGAGATCGAGGAGACGTCGGACTGCGGTAGAAAGTGTTGCTCAGTTTCCAACAACGAATGAACGCTATCATTGAAAACAATGGCGTGCACATTGAGCAGCTGCCCCGTTGACAATTGGCCGAAGACAAATGAAGACGTAATGATGAGGATGATGACGTCTATGAGCAATGATGCGTTTTGCGATTCTCGCTGAAAACTTGCTTTTGCTGAAAAGTTGATTTTTCAAACATTGCGCTGTGAAACTGAAGTTACTTGACTAAACAAAAAAATGTCAAAAAAATTCATGGTTTGTTCTGTCAACGCTGAAAGTTTCAGCTCAAAAGATCTTACCGTTACCACACGCTGGTGAGAGCAGTTTGATGAAACCGGATACTTTTTTGGTCCACCCTGTATTAAACTTGGGCACTTGTGAACACCCGACCCCTAATCAAACGAGTAAAAAATGATGCAAAACAAGTTAACAGAATTATGGTACATGTGTCAGCGTTGTTCGCATCAAAAACAACATCAATTGCGCTCGTAATAAATCGTAATAGAAACATTCGGTCTTTATCTGAACTGCGCTTTTTTCCCTCATCAGTTTCGTCGGACCTTTCGCTATCGCGCAGCAGCGCACGCATCATAGATGAAGAGGGGAAGGGGGTGCGTATGGAGTTTGTGCATGTGGGTGTCTGTGTGTGTGTGTGTGTGCGGTGATGGTTTTCAATGAAATGGTGATCCCCCTCGATTGATATTGGATTTGTCCTTGAAAAGTCAGGGCCTTTTGGCGTTGAATATATACTATATATGGTGCGTTGAGACCGACTGTCCTCATGATACACGTGCAAGCAGGTTACCGTGATACAAACTGGTCTTCCCACTATGTCACGAATTTACAATCTCGACAAAAGTGTTTTAGTCATGTTTTAAATTAAAACTTTGTCAAACGAAGCGCTGAGTATCCGCTCATGCCACGAATTGCGTTTCAATAGTTAAAAAGTGAAGAAAATCGACACAATTTTCTCGTGAAATCCTTGGGAACGGATGACCACTTTGCAAAAGCGTTGATTGCATCGAGATGAGCGCAAATTTTATCTCATGACAGCCGAGCATATTCGAAGCACGTCGTCGTCCTACCTAACAATTCCGTAACACACTGCGTGCGAAATTTTTGACATTTTTCGTCAATATTATTACTGCGTTTTTTCTGTTTCACTTTCCGACCGCGCCGCTCTCACCGTCATTGATTTGTAATTGGCGGATGATTCTGTCTCTTTTAGTGTAATTAGTCGTTTTTTAAATAATGTTTGCTGCAAATTGTAATTGTTAGATAAACTTTTGACACTGCCCTTCCTTGACGTCTTCATGATCTTGAAGATTTAAATTAAATTCTCGTGTCTGTCAATTTGTTCTCTTCACTTAATATTTTGTCGATTTAATTTCTGCAAGCTAGATTTTTTTTCTTTGTTCAGATATTGTATAAAGTTGTTCATGCTTGTTTTCCAGCTTCGTGGTTTTCGTTCAATCTAGTCTCTTTTCGATTATTTACATTTCAAAAAACTGCGGAATGATTTCGAAACCATTTTGCCGTTTGTTTACATTCGCTTTGTGACTGGTACTTTTTTTTATTCTGTTTAAACAAACAAAGATGACACCGCGTTGCTTGATGCCGCAGTCCGTCTTTTTTATAAAACAAACGTTTGTTTCAAAATTTCCGTTTTCTGTGGAAAAAAACTTTTAATCAAATCCTATTTTTTTACTTTATTTCAGCGGAGAAAAATTCTTGTCAAGGTACTTCCTCATCTATAGGCAACCAGATCAGTTTACATCTTTCTTAACGGAGATGGAAAATAGCCAAGTCGGCGACCTCCGTTGACCCTAAATGATGCCAGAGATAGAGCGTAGGTTGTCCATATCAACAGAAATAACTATCAGCATCTCGGTGACCATAAAACATTTCACCAAAGTCGTCATTTGTCACTTTCCGCCACTGTTTGCCAAAAAACACGATTCAAAGTTATCTTATTACCGTACATCTTTCTTAGTCAATCCTCGATATCTCAGCAGTAGTCGGACGATACTTTGGCTAAAAAGTCACATTTATTAGGTGGCGTTGTCAACAACGACAGTAGCAGTAGTGGTTTTATAGGCCTTCTTCAGCCTTTGCCAGTTGAAAATCAAAGGAAGGGGTCAATGAATGACCACCACCGCCACCACCATTGGCTTTGAATTGGCTGGTGTTCACAATACAGCCAAAAGAGAGTGAGACATTTCTTCTCTATGCTGTATATCGGTCATGTCGTCGGCCACAGATTAGCTGGATCGCTCGTAGCGGCATTTTGGCATGATAAACGGTTTTGTTTCGTCGCTTGTTTTGTGTTCGCGGTTTCTCCGTCCGACTAACCATGTATATCTTGATCGTGAACGTGGCGGTTTCATGATGATTTTATCACATATCTACATAGCAGCACTGCGACGAGAAAACAAGAATAACTACGCGACAGACGTGTGTTTCAATTTGATATGTTGCCTGTGTATTTATGTCTGAATCGGTCGGCTATATCTTTCCACTGTTACTAGTGGCGAAACGACGTCGTTTTATGGAGGGCTGGATGGAGAGAGACAAATGCGGAAACAGTTCCTCTCTCGTTTATATGTGCGCGCGCACCACACACAGTTGGAAAGCAGTGTAATGCGTTGTTGGTAGATGTTAAGCTGAAATGTATTATAGAGACATACATTCTCGTCTCGATTGGCCAATGATTTTACGCCTCTGTCGCTGTCCACAGCTTTCGAAATCACAGTTTTGCCGTCCGCGTGTTTTGTGCAGTGGTTTTCGCCTGTGAATTCAGCGTTTTTCCTTCGTTCTTTTATGTGTTTCCATGAACCAGATTTCACGATGCATTGTCGATACGCAAATGTATGTGTGTGTTACACATTACGAGCTTTTGAATTGTGCTCAGGCGTTAGACCATAATAAACAACACATAAAAACGGCGCAGAGCAGGACACACGATGGAGTTGTTCTTTGAAAGCCCTGTGCTTCTCTGTCCCTCGATCGCTGTGGTGTCGTCGTCGTCGTCGTCTAATTTATTCCATTTTATCATGCTGCACTACTGTTTTGGCGCGTTCATGATGATCTATTTGATTATGTATTCTTTTGGGAGTGATCCAGCTAGCGGCCGAAAGCCTGCTGCTATTGATTGGCTTAACACGACTGAACACGTTGCCGCACGTAAACATTGTTTAACCGTGTGTCCGTCGCAACGTCTCTGCTGGCATTTTCTTTTCATTCACGCACTTTACGTCTCACAGTGTGATTTGTAGTGGTTTGGTTCACGTTAGCTCGTACATGTGGTGTAATGGACTGTAATAAATCTGCGTTCGCGTGATATGTTCGTGGTATGCGGAAGATGTACCAGGATCGCTTAACACACGTTCTCAGTACATTCATTATTTAATTTTGATCTGTGAAGCTTTCGAAAATACATAATTTCTATTTTTGTTCAAATCAAACGAAAAACAGTAAATTTCGCCTTGCGTGCGCATAAATCATGCGTGCGCAAGGTTCCACACGACTTTGTAAAGCAAGCGTCACCGTAAAAATAGAAAATAGAGAGACAGATAGTGCGCTGGGTGAGTGAGAGCGAGACGGCTGCGTGCATGTGTGTGTAGCAATAAAACATTTTCGCTGAGCAGACACAATAATAAACACATACATGACAAAATTGGACTTGGCGCTGAGCATGACCGATTGGAATTCAATGCAACATTCTTGTTCCTCGCTTGCTGCTGGCACGTCTGCGGTCGCTTGTTGTTGTTGTTTTTTCAAAAGCTTCTCCCTCCGTGTCTCTCTTGAATAGCTGGGCACTCTGAACTGAACCAAAACAGCATGACATTGAACTAGCGCTTTGTTACTTTTTCACCTCATTTTATAACGCTGGCTGTTGTTGTTGTTGTCGTTAGCCAGTTCCTGGATCGCCAGTCTCTCCTGTTGTTTGACGCAGCAGGGAGGGAGGGTGAAATTATGATTGCAATTTCGTCTGCAATTACGCGCGTTAGAATGTTTTCCGACCTTGGACAAGCTTTAAAAGCGAGTTTTTTTTATCATTTTCACTTTCGTGGACTGTTTTTCAAGCGAGAGACAAACAGATTGATTTGAAAAATTTGGTAGCCGTGAAAATGTTTTTTTTTCGACAAAATTAGCGTATCCGCTGTGCCCACAAGGGCGGCATCAAATTGACATATGTATGTTCGAAAATGATGTGCACGTAAAAAGTCAGCTGAGCAACCGAACCAGCGGAGAACAGCGCCGCGACAACAGCTGACTATGCGCTCAGACTTTGCGTGACGCCGCGGCGTCGTCCACTATACGCTAGTCGCCGCCAGCGCTCTGTGAGCGTTCCGAAATGTGCACTGAAATCTGTTTTTCCCACTCGTTCTTCCTCTCTCTTTTCATTTCTCCGGGTGGTATTCTATTCGGTCGTACTGTTGTTGTTGTTGTTGTTGTTGTTGTTGTTGTTGAACCACTGGGGAATTTAATGGCGGTAAGAAGTGGGTTGTTGGAGAGTGGAGCATGGTGTGTTTTTGGGAACTGACGAAAAGTGCCTGGCGTTGTTGGTGTGGGTATGTTCGCAGGAAATGCGATTGTGCGCTCAATCCCCTCTCATCCGCTTCAGGCACTGCTCGGAAACACCGTTTTCGTCGAGTTGACAGCGTTTAGTCGCGCCCGCTGATTTATTTCTACAAATATTCGCTCTCTCTCTACACCGCTTATTTTCACTAAAAAAATTCCGGGTTGCAGCAGCGGAAAGTCTGGTCTGTACTTTTCGGCAGATGTTCGTTTCGTCGTTTGCTTGTCCACCATCGCCCCCACCGCTCATGGAGAGCATAAATTCTTCTCATTGCTGCGTCCCATTTTCACGCGGCGCAATATTTTGTGTTTAGTTGATGCGAAATAAAAACATCTTCCCTCGGACAGAATATCCGTTAAAAATGCAATTACGTTAAAGAAAAGTTGATGAGTCGTTGGGTCGTTTAACATCGAAGTTTTTTCCAACAGAATACAAATCATCTGCTGCGTTGTCCGGGCCAACTAGTTTGTTTCGCAACAGGTTGCATACGTTTTTTTTCGACCAACATTCTCTGCATAAAATCATTTGGTGCCGTTCCAATGACTCATTCGCATTTGTTGAACCGTGTATTTTCTGGCTGCATGTGTTTTTTGGGTGTTGCTTCAGTGGTTTTTTCTTATGTGTCCCGACCAAACCACCCACTTGCTTCAGCTGACTTTTATTTTCTTTTTCTTGTTCCCGTTTTTCAGCTGTCATAACTGGCCAACTAAGAACGTCATGCTTTTTTCCTGCTAGCAGACGGTATTAAAATATGTATTCATAATAAATAAAATATCATACCAGGAAACGCAGACGGGCTCCCCCGCATGCAACTCCACCACCCGACAACCCACTGAATATATTTATTTGTGCCTGCTTTTGTGCATGCCGCTACATAGAAACCGAATGCTGCGATGACCTTTGAACGGTATTATTAAACCGAGAAATCCTGAGCACAAAACCACTGCCCGAAAAGCAAATACCAGCAACTTCTGTATATATATACATATTTATTCGGAGGATTTGAACGGAAAAATTCCGAGAGAGAATTCAAGAAAAAATGGCTGTATGCGCAGCGCCGTTTGTGCATCGTGGCCCGCCCACAGTAACACCGGTAACAATGACGCAACTGCATGCCCACCACCACCACCGCGCTCATTTGAACGGCGTTACAGCAGCTGATTCGATTGCTATGGTCGGTCTGGTAATGTTGATGATGATACTGAACATCCATTGTCCAATTCACATGTTCAGCAAGTTGTCTTCAGGAGTCAGGTGGTCCTGGTGTAGTTCACAGTACCACTGTGGTGTCGTTAAAAATTCAAGGCGTGCGTGCATTTTTAACACTGCCGGTAAAAATGCAGCGATTTTGATACAGATTTGACCTTTGTTTTGTTTAGCAACCAGCGATTCTGTCGCGGCGACAAATCGCTGAACACGTGAATGGCCCTTAAACCTGGCTTCCAGTGATATTGCGTTCCCAGGCTTGTCCCATGAGCGTTCTTTCTAGTTCTCATGAATGCCAGGACACGAGTTTTTTTAGATCAAATACGTGATGTTCGAAAGTTCAGCAAGTCTAGTGTTTTTTACTTTTTTTCACATGTAACTATTATTCGCTCGCAGCGTCATGTGACAAAACCGCTTGTTTTTTTCATGTTGGCTGATAACTTACTTCCTCCGAAAATTTGTTATTCGCGCTTTTCATCGTTTATGGTTTAACGGCTTCGTCATGCTATGTGGGCCTGTTTTTCATTTTTATGCAAGCTGGGTGTTTCATATATTTCATTCATTTCCAATAATAGTATCACGCCCGTTTCAATTAGTTTCTTCTACTGTTAAAACAAGAGTGCGACCAGAAAGTGTTCATATACGTGCACGTGTACACGTTGGCTCAAGTGTGTTTGAATTTATTGCATTTGCTCCAGCCCCGCCGTTGAATTTCGCTGCTTCTCCGTACTCCTTCCTGCTTATTTTGGGTGTTGTAATGTTTTTCGGCGCGCTGCTTGTTTTCTTGTCGAGATGACGCTATTTTGAAGACATTATAGACATTGCGCGCCCGCGCAACATGATTACAAAGCATCTTGGATCCCATGAGACGAGCGACGAATTTATACATATATGTATGTATATTGCTGGTATTCGCTTGTATGAGTATGTGTGTTCCATGATGCGCTTCTTCTTGGTGGTATGTACATTTGTTGTTGTTGTGGGTGTGTGTGCTCGTTTTGTTGTTTATTGTGTCGTCGTCTTCGTTTTTCGCGCAATAATGGTGGAGTGTGGACTACTTGCGTGTGTGTTCTGTCTTATAGTGGTCTCCTCAGCACCAAACGAACAACCGTCGACGTTGTCTCAAATGTTACGCCAGTGACTGACTGACTGCTTCGGATGCCCATGTGTATGTGCCATTCTGTGCATGCCTCTCAATGGTTCCTCTTGTGCTGTTGTTTGTAGCGTATTACTTAGACGAGCTATGAACTCTTGCGTAGATTCTCCTGCTTCTACTCTCTGCTACTCTACGTCGAGTTTTCCATGTTCAATCACGCACTGTCACTTTCATTTCCGTTTTTTTGTGTTTGTCGCTGTGCCGACTGTTTAGCGCATTTTTTAGCATTCCCATGAGAACCAAACCGAAACTGGATCTATTTATGGAATTCTGGTTGTATAACACTGTTGAAGGTGCGCTAAGTTAAATTGACCACTTTGATTTTCCACGTTTCAATCCGATTTACGCGTGATTGAATTTGCCGCCCTATAATCTGAAACGTAATCTGTAATTGTTATTTTTTTCAATCATGCGCGGGGAAACCTGTTTCTGACAGCGAAACTTGCATGCGCGTTTCAGATACCTCCATGAATGCTTTCGATTTTTTGCCAGTTTTATCGGATTGAAAACCACTTTAATTATGGTTGGTTTGTCGCAGCACAAGTGGGCTTGTAGTTTAAATTAAGGGAACACTTTCGGAATTAATCAGCACAGAAGTATCTATAGTAAAACGAATAGTGATGTTAATTTCGACAATTGTGGCTTATCAGCAATTGTAAAAACGTTAAAAATTTATTGCAACTAAGTACCCACATGGTGACCGATCCCTGCGTGTGCAACTTTTAACCCGCGAAGAAAACATTCAACAAATCATAGTAAGCAAACCGCTCTGAATCACCTTGACTGACGGCGAACACACTAAATTAGTCATAAAAAATTCGCCAAAATAACGCAGTCATCGTTGCATATTGACGCACAACAACACAACACTCCCATCCCACACGAACGTTAACAGCCAATTGAAACGCCAGTGTGTTTGTTGTTGTTGTTTAGGCGGTGGGGAGTCGGTCAGTTTGCGCTCGTCAGTAGACCGTGTGAGAAGTTTTTTCTTGTTCAGTGTTTTTCCAATTCTTTTAGCATTCAGTCTCGCAGCCGCGCAGTGTGTGTTTCAAAGTTGAAGTAAATATGTGAAAAATGTGTTTCGTCGTCCCCGGCGAATATATACTTGCTTGGTATGCGCGCTATATCGCGCCGTTAAAACATCGTTTTTAACTCAACTCATTTCAAGCGTTTTACCGCGCATCTTTCGTCTGGAATTGTTGATACTATTAGGTCTCCGGATCAGTTTAGCGGCGTTTCATACGGTGTTTTTCTGTTGATGGGTACAGCGGTCAGTCGTTTTTTCGCCGAATTATTGTTGTTTTCGTTGATGGTTTTTTCTTAAAACCTTGATGTGCTGCGCGCGTTTTATTTACGACCGTGTGTTATTTTGTCGTCACTATTTGACGTTCGAAACTTTCGAAATGTTACAATGCGTTGCAATGAGTCGTGTAAGATGTGAATTGTAACTATCCTGTAACATGTGAAATTTTGGTTTTTTTCAGCAAAAGCGTTAGATTTTGTCAAACTAGCTATTACTGGTTTCAGTTTGGGTGAATTTTTTTGTGATTCTGTGTAAGAACAACAAAAAACAACGCAGTTCCCATCGTCATGCATAACACTGACAAAGTTGCGTTGAAAATTCCGTAACTTAACAAAATTGAGAATAAACAACACCCCATGAATGAAGGTTTTGCAATGATAACGCCACATACAACAAACTGCCGGGTTTATCCACATTTTCTTGTTTGTTCTGGCCCCGGCGTTTGAGCGAAGTTCGCAAGAGTTCACACACCGCACGAAACAACAACATTTTGAAACAAATTTCGAAACTTTCAAAACAGTACAAGCGCAAATAATGTTGCGGTTTTGTTTACATCGAGAGCATTTGTATATGAGCTCTCTCACACCGTCACATGGTCGTGTTGTATGTTTATATTGTCAGATGATCATGACTAGGCCAGCTTAGGGATGGCATGAGAACTAAAACCGGTTTTTACCCGAAAAACTGTTTGTTTTTTGTTTTTTTCTTGCAAAAATAAAGTACCAGTTTTCAGTTTAAACATTTTCAGAAATTTTGGTAGTTGAAAACTGTTGGACGATGATATCGCATAACTGCATTTTGCAAAAGTCAAAAAATAAACAGTCAAACTCAAGTTAAATTTCGCTCTACTTGAACCAGTAATTTAAACTGTATTTCTGATTGGTCTCTAGCGTCAAGTTATGGGACTGGGTGCTGAGAAAAATTGGAAAATAAAACGGAAATAAAACCGTTTTTTTTGCTCGCAAAATATAAAACCGGGTTTTTCACCATCCCCAGGCCAGCTGAATATTTCAACTTCACACTTGCGTTGCTCTATTCATCACGGATTAATGCATCACTGTTCACATCAAGCATTCAACATTCAAAAAGTACCACTGGATGAATGGATAATCTTCTTCATGGATACGCAACTAAGGGAACGTTAACGCTAATTAAACCAGCCGTGTAACCAAGCGGCACGTTTATTCGGCATCATTTCCAACAATTTTCTTGAGAGAAAGAAGCCTAATTTCCGTTTTCCAGCGCATCCGACCAGTTTTTCCGCTTCGGTTGTTCATCTGAACGTGTGTTTTAGGTTTCGGGTCCTCGTCGTCATCGTCTTCTTATATAAGCAAGCAGCGCCCCTCCCCGTACCCGTTTGATTGCTTATCCAAGCACATGCACATTAGCACACTTCCCTCCACACATGGTTTCCTTTTCATTCGATACTTTTCGCTTAGTTTCATGTCGTTTATTGTTCCTCTTGCTTCTGGTTCCTCTTGTTTTCTGGAAATGCTTGTTGGCTTTTTGGTGCTTTTCAATGAGAAACCAATTGAAATTCTGGTGTTATATCTAGATACTTCCGTTTATTAAATTAAAATCGTCGTTCTGGTGTTATACTTCCATTGGTGTTCTTGGAATAGTTAGGAACAGCACGTTAGGATTATGGAAAAAAGTCGAGACTGCTGCAGTCTGAAAAACGCCGCCACAAAGATACGGCTGACTGAACAGTAGCTAATCAGTATTAGCATTCAGTTCAGCAGAAACGTTGAAAATGGATGAAAAACCACCTACGTGTTTCATTTGCGATTGACACACACACACATATGGGTTACTGAACGGTTTTTTTGTCGCTGCAACCGAATAAGGCAAAAAACGGTCGCAGACTTGACTGAATCACAAAGTGGAGTCGAGTGAGTGACTGAGTGGCCGGTTGATACACACGTGAACGTGCACAATAATGATTCAGTGGTACAGTTGCGCATAAAAAACACGTGATGTCGCAAATACGTTTCTTTTCTTGAACCGTCCTCGTTCAGGCTCGTCTGGTTTGGAGACGTTCCCGCATTCGATTTGCCTATCTCTCTCTCCCTAACAGGGCGATGCGCGCGTGTTTCGTATTTTCACCAGGATCCAGCTTAGTTTCGAAAGTTGCTCGCGTTTTCCTTCTTCGTCTTCGTGTGTTTTTTTCTTTCTCATTGCGTGTCTTATCCAATCGTTTCGGCAATTACTTTCCTCCACCACAGTCTAAGAGCGAGACAGGCTGACCCAAGTTTTCTGAGGCCGAATGCGCTGCGATCGTACCACAGTCGTCCCCGCACCATTCCACCAGATAAAACCTCTGGAAGCTATGCGGCCGTTGTTTTTTTCAAGTGCATGTA
Organism: Theristus sp. LFF4_11; assembly: GCA_030248135.1. NCBI lineage: Eukaryota > Metazoa > Nematoda > Chromadorea > Monhysterida > Xyalidae > Theristus > Theristus sp. LFF4_11. The sequence goes on along the minus strand of JASANC010003333.1, from coordinate 24,890 downwards.
CATTTTTCACCATGCTTCATCGATCAAGCCATTGGTGCCTGTGCACGTACACGTGTATCCGTGTGTCGGAGGTGTATTATTATATTGCTGTGTTCGGTACTGTTCGCCGCGGCTCCATTGCGTTTGAGCAGAGAGTGGCAAAAAAAACAACAACAACAATATTTCCGCGACGTGCGCGAGAATGAGCGAAAGTGGGAAATGCGTTTTGTACATGTGTTTCATTGTTGTTCAGACGATGCCCACTTCCGCCTCTCTGGTGGTGTCGTGTGTTCACTTTTCTTATGGTGTGCCTCCTCGTATGGGCGAAATTTGCTTTTTTTTTCGGTATTTATTCGGAAGTTCATTTTTTGGTGGCATTATTCGCTTTGAATGCGCGAATTGAAACAATATGTCAGTCAGGTCGTATGGTTGACTCAGCAAGAAAGAATGCGTCAGACATCGAACAAACCAAACTGTTTTTTGCGCTGCGCATCACAGTCGGTGTTCGGAGCAGCATTTTTTTGCAGCTCAATCAGGCACTCGCTCAACTATGATTTATTTTCCGAAATTGGTTTTCTGTTACTGCGTTTTTTCTGGTGTCACCGTTTTTTTTTTCTGATCGCCTCAGTGTCACCGTGTCCCGCCAATTTCATTTGTTTCCGATTGCCGATTTCCACTTGCCTCCGTTAGTCTGCCGACATTGGCGTTGTGCGATGTGCGCAACTGGAAAGTGCGTTGCGGACTTTCAGGAAAAGATCTGTCCTGTTCCTTAATACATACAATGAATGCTTCATAATCTCAAGTTACGGATGGCTAGAAGTTGTGGAGCACACCGCGTGCAACTTCACAGCTGATCAGCGCTTGCTTGTTCACTATTGTCCGTAGAAAAAGGTCTGATGAACAATTGACCGGTGGAAAAAAGTTTACAGCAAGCATAGTAGAGACCCTAAAGCACTAAAACACAGTACAAGAACGCTGCTGTTAACGTTGTCACATCCTGTTTTTTTCTGTCGCGCACCGAAAACTGCAAACGCCCGTTCAATAGTAGTTGCACTTGCGAGCGTCAGAACAACAACGTTTGAAAACGGAAAAGTTTTTTTTGGAAGAGCAAAGTTAAAACGAGAAAAAAATACAGCATCATCGAGCGAAAAACACCAAGCATGAAAACGCAATATATATTCGAATCGTTTTTTATCTGTCTGAAACTGAGATGATAAGTGCGCGCTACCGTTTTGCTGGACGCTCTTTCTCTTTTTTTTTGTCCTTGTCTTGCTCAATGACAACCGCAAACGCGCGCGCGCACGCCACGCGACTCGACTGCCTGGACCGTTCGCTCGTTCGTTTACTGGATGCCACCACACCGGTTTTTCTTCATTGCCTGATTGTGTTTTCTCGAAAAGAATGTGCTCATTTCTCATTTGATCGTCTCTTGGTTTTTTGCGTCTTCTGCCTGTTTTTTTTTCACTGTAACATGACGAAAAACCGGAAAACAGTGGGTTTGCGTCCTGTTTTGGTACATGATTTTGGTGGTAGAAAAAAACTATCTAGCTTGTACATGTATGTGATGTAGTGACATAGTGACATACATATGGCGGTATTAGTTGTTGCAAATATGGTGCGATTTCTTCTTCGCGATTCGCGAACGCTTTGTTGCATTTCGATGACTTGTTTCTCTTGCGGAACCGAGCGTTTTTCTGTTTTTTTTCGGCCACTTTTACTTTATTTTCTGATTCTCTGGCGAGCTTTTTATACAAATGTGCGTTTATATAAAGTTTTCTTTTCAACTAGTTTCATATTCTGCTGTGCACGTTAGTATGAGATTTCGAACACCTGATAGGCAAATGTGTTCGTCCGTCCCGAGTGAAGGTTATAAAATCGCTAGCCCAGACAAGTGTTTCATGATTTTTTGCATATTCCACAATTCATTTTTACCGTTTTTTTGTTAAAAAAGCAGTTTTCGCACGTTAAACAAGTATCAAGGTGTATCATCGTTATTATCATATTAAAATTTCGCAATAGTCTAAACTCCGTGAACAAGTACCATTGGCTGCGTTTTTTCAACGAATTTTCAATTAGTTTTGCAATGAATGTTGCTTCAACTTTGAAACTTTGACTATCAAATTTTATTCTTCCTTCAGAGCAACTTGCGCAATCACCTTCAACAACAGCAACAACAGCAACATCCGCACAGTAAATCAGCGGCATCCTCGAATAACGCCACCATGTCACCGGGCCTACTGGCGGGCGGCACCGGCGGGTATGCTGGATCGACCGTACAGGGTGTGCCGTTAGTGCCGCCGCAATTCCGCGGCCAACAACAACAATACAGCAACATGTATAATCAGCCCGGCTATCATCAGGTGCGTGCGCTTCAAATTTTTCCTCTTTGATTTATTTTTGTGTACTCTGTTTTGTTTCGTCTGTTTTTTCTCGGCACCTGTGCCAGGACAGTGCACAAGGGAGCAACTTGTATCGCTTTTCAAGTATTTTGTTGCTCAAATTTGACGTACTGAGATTCGTGGTATAACGTTTAGTTGTTCAAAGATCTTGAATTAGGATGGGAAGGTTCTTTATTATAGCGTTTGGATTTTCCATGATCTTGTTTATTTTGGTTGTTCTGTTCTTTTTTGTTCTGTCCCTTTGGTCACTTGATAATTTTTACTGCCTTTTTTACAGTCTAATGGCTTCACTAATATGGGTCAACAGAGGCCCCGACCACCGAACCGCGAATCGCCCGATCAACCGCTCAGTCAGGTCAGTAGTTTGTATTGTTTTTTAAAAAAAACCTGAACCCAGTTCCGCAGCTGTGTTCAATTTTATTTCGATGTTTCAAAAATTAATTTTTGTTTAATCTGTGTACATTCTACCGTAACACTTATATGCATCTACCTTAATCTGGCAGCTAAACCGGTTTAAATAAAGTTAAGTGATGTTGGATTGCAAAATTTGCCTGGTAATAAATCTTCCATCCGTCTTTCAGGTCTTGTAGTTCTCCAAATCATTCTTTATCAAGTCATGTCAGTAGTTTTGCGAGTTTACAATTACCAACTATGTAGATTACCATTAATTAACTCACTAAACGCGTTACACCGTCTTAACACGTTTTCAGACGAACCTATACATCAAAGGACTAAAGAAGGAGACTACCGACACGGACCTATTGAACATGTGCCAGCAGTATGGACCGATAAAGACGACAAAAGCGATCATGGAGAAGGCGACGAACATGTGCAAGGGCTACGGCTTCGTCGACTTCTCTACGTCGGAGGCCGCCGAAAAAGCGATCGAGGGACTGAAGAAAATCGGCATGACCGCTCAGATGGCCAAAGTGCGCATGAACACGGTCAGTGGTTTTGATAACTATCGACTATTTGTCTCTTTAAGACAGCAGTTGGCGAAATATTTCTCAAAACTTGATGTACTGATAATTGTGCTGTACTTGTAGTTGTAGTAGTAACCACGACAGTTAAGTCGGTGTTCTTTTCAATCTACAGTCTATCTCGGTAATATATGCAACTAGCTGATTGGTTGGTCTCATAGCAACTCTCAGCGCTGACTGGTTAATCATGAGCAGTTCTCAGCGCTGATTGGTTGGTCATCACGTCACGTTCGCGTCATGTTGCATATATTTTCCAGATAGACTGTAACAGCCGTGTTTTTCTTGTCTAATTGAAATGTCTTGATGTCATGATAGAACGGCTGGCAGATAAACAAAAACAAAAAAATTTAAATGCATGTTTTTTTACGAACTCTCCAGCAACAACAAGACCAAGACGACACGAATCTGTACGTGGCGAATCTGCCGTTGCGCTACCAGGAGCAAGACCTGGCGGCGTTGTTCAGCCAGCACGGCGTCGTCATCAGCACGAGGATACTGCGCGACGAGCTCGGCCACAGTCGCGGCGTCGGCTTCGCACGCATGGAGTCCGACCAAAAGTGCCGCGAGATCATTCAGAAGTTCAATAATCAGCCGCCGCCGAGTGAGTGGTGTTTTCGTGATTTGATTCTGCTCGTTTGTTTGGTTTTTATTGGTTTTGGTTTTTAGGGTGGTTCTTTTTATGCCTACCCTGTTGCCGGTTCAAGAAATCCGAACCTGCTGAATTCCGGTGGTTATCAAGGGTACACAGCTGTCACAGGACTTCCAGCTTTCGTGGACTGTTCGCCTGGAAATAATGTCTGTCGACAGAGACTACCAGGGTAGGAAGGGTAGACGCCAGCTGGTTAGCGTCCTGTAATTCAAAGGGCTCGGCCACGAAGCGTCTGTGGTTTGGTTGAAGGAATGTAGATTTGTTTTATTAGATAGACCTTGAAAAATTTGGAAATGCTTGGCATATTATGAAACTCGTATTTTATACTTGGCTGTGTTATGAAACTCTTTAGTGTGACTTCTGGGTTCTGGAAACAAAATTCACTAATCTTTTCACCCTTTTCTCAGATGAGGAGCAACCGTTGCTGATAAAATTCGCCGACAGCGGTAAAAAGCCGAAACGCAACATGCAATCGATGCCGTTTGAGGTGAGAATAGATTATTTCTTTGCTGTTTGTCCACTTGCTTCTTTCTGTATGATGTGCTGACACAAATCAAGCAGCATGCCAGGTTAAATGAAACTCCGGAAACGTGTACACAAATCAGGCAACACTTTACAAAAACACAGCCGGCGGCCACGAATTATTGCTATTGAAAATTGAAGTATAACCGCCAGTATTTTGCATCATGGGCTATGACGGACTGACAAAGTGCGGCCGGACCATTCACTTACGAAAACGCCGACCAATCACTGCACCGTTCCATCGTTCAGGCGTACCAGTACCCGAGTGGCGGGCCGATTCCGTCGAGCGCCGACTCGCTGAACGGCCACCAGCAGCAGCAACACGCGGCGGCCGCTGCGGCAGCGGCGAACATGCTGCAGCAGGTGCACCAGGCGCAACAGGCGCAGCAGTTCGCACGGCCCGTCGCGCCCTCCACCGTGTTCACTGGTGAGTTTGCTGTTTTTGGGTTTTTTGGTTAGGCAGCAGCACTCTGATTAGTGGTTTTTTAAGGTTTATCTTGTATTGTGACTTTCCTCCCCCCACACCACCGCCGCCGGTTTTTGGAACTGTCATTCAAACGGCGGTGGTTTGATGCGAGGGTGAGAATGGACGGACGCTAAGTGTTGTGGAAAGTTAATGGTGACCGGGAAAAAAATTTGTAGAAGAATTCAAAAACTGTTTAAAGACATACGTGTGGCGGATGTTTTTCACAAAGATGTGGACAACGTTTTTTCTTTCGTCGTTTTCAACGCTGAGACGGCGAGCCACTTCTGTAGAATCATCTAGCAATTGATTAGTGTCTTCATTTAGCGTTTTCGTGGTTCCAGACTTTAATAAATCACTTCCCCCTTCAATAAAAGGCAACAATTCTAACAATAAATCGTGGTGTTTCGCCTACTCATGGTGTCTTGCACTTCTCTGGTATCATGCCGTGCACCGCAGAATAAAACTGACTGACTGACTGAATAAATCGATTTCATTGACTCGTCACCGTTTCTCCACCGGTGCGCAGGCCATCCGCACGCACCGAACGGCCCACCGCAGCCGACGCCGAACGCCTACGCGACCGCACACCCGTTGATGCCGTTCATGCTGCAGACGCAGATGCAGCCGCAACTGATGCAACACAATCCGCAGTTGATTGGTGGGTGTTTGGATTTGAGAGTGCACTGCGCGAAGTCTGTTAGTAATACAGTCTGTTAGTCAGTTCGTACGTGAGTTAGTAACAAAATGTTAGGGAAAAGGCTGTTGCCCCTCCCCCGTCCATCCCGTAAGAGCACCGCAGTATAAAACTTTATTCTAAACAAGCGCCCAGAAACACATCAAGGCAACTATAAATACAAGACACGAAAGCCAATCGCCAAACGACACGCAGAACAATTAGCTCACCCTCATGGTTGAGTACATCGGGTTTTTTTAAAATTGTTTGGTTGATTGAACAGATATTTGCTCACCTCACTGAATGTTCAACACCAGTGGATCGTTCTGTTGACTTGAAAAACGTGATGAATGTGGAAGTTGAAAACTTCCTTGCAGGCTACCAATCGATGGACGCCAACCAGGGTCAGGTGACGGCATTGACCAATCAACTGTCAGCGTTAACCACTTTCGACCAACCGGCTGTCTCGGTCGGACAATCACAGGTGAAATCGATGTTCAGCTTTTTTGATTCCAAATTGAAAAAATTGCAATTCATTGATGGGGCAAATCGATTGTTTGGTGGAAACGTTGCGTGTATCGGAGTGGAGATGGTTGATTGGAACGGTAATCAGCCAATCAGCGTAAAGTTTGATGATTTTCAATTGATCTCGATGAAACTGAGTGAAGTCGATTTAACTGACTTGTGTTTGATTGTCTGGAATCATGCACATCACTTGCCACTTCCAGTCCAGTGACACTTTTTTTCGTACGCTTTCAGTTCCCATACAACCCGGCGACTGCCGCTCAACTGTACGCCGTGCCGCCGCAGATGACGCCGCAGGCGTACCAGCCGCAACTGTACGCGCCCTATATGCCCGGACCGCAAATGTCCTACATGGTTGGTTTGGTTGCATCCTGTATTTGTTTGGTCTGTGACTGGTTGAGAATACTGACTAGCTAGCTAGCCTTCAGATCAGATACAGTAAAATCGGAATGCCTGTTTCTTTAGCTCTGTCTTTTATTGTGACTGGACTCTGGCCGACTGACGTTTAGCTGATCGGTCGTCGCAGAGACATCTAATGATAAATTTAAAGCAGCGACTTTGAGGTTGTAAAAGTAAATTCTGCTCTACTCAATTGAAAAAGACTGATTTTCCATGTTTTGTCTCCCATTTTCGAAAAACCACCCATTCGCAGAACATCGACGCGACGACGGCGATGTCGATGCACCCGGCGGCGGCCGCAAACGGCACGACGCCGCCGAACCAGCCGACGTTGACGGCAGCACCGGCGGGCGCCTACGACGCGAACGGCCACGAGGTCGCTGCCGCCTACAACCCGGCCATCGGCGGCATGCAGTATCTGCCGGCGCACGCACCGCCGCCGCAGCAGACGGCGACAAAGTGAATTTGTGCGTTTGTCTCTCTCATTTTTTGGTTTCGCTTTGTTTTCGGCCGTTCGTCGCTCGGTTTGTTCATGTTTGATTGATTGATTTGATTGTTCTGTCGCTTTCACGTACGTGCGTATTTATTTCACTCTGATTGACGACTGGGTTGAATTGAATTGTGTGTGTTTTTCTTCTGTCTGAATTCTTGGTTTTTTGTCAGTCTCGTTGCGGGCGTGAACAACGTGTGTTTTTTGTTAAATCTGTTTCTGTTTTTCAAAAGAACATTGTTTATAAATATGATGGTGTCAGATTGTCAAAGTCTGGTCTCCCCCATTTCGTGCTAGACTGGATCGTGGTGTTTTGTAGCGGTTCTCTTTGTGTATAAAGTTCTATTTTTGTAGCCAGCCAATTGATTTGATCGATTGATTTCTCTGTGTTGATTCAATTTGTCTTTTGTTCGTTGTTTTTCTTTCGTTGTCCGATTGCTGTACTTCATTGTTGGTCGTTGTTATTTTTTCTCTTGCGTTGCCGGTTGACTTTTTTGATTTTCATTTGTGTGGTCATTGATTTCTCTTTTTTTGGTATTTTGCCACCCTTCACGGAGCCACCCTGTTGATTTTCTTCTTCTTCATAGCGCATATATTGCCCGCGCTCCACTACTCTTTTTGAGTAGCGTTGGGCTGTTTTTTGATCAAAAACTAACCTAGCACAAAAATAGTTCGGAACTCTTAATATTCACGCTCTGATCTGCAGATCCGCAAAAAAATACAAATGAAACAAGAATCTAATGAGATTTTTTGCTGTTTTGCAGACATCGGTAAGTCCGAACGGTAAGGAGAACTGAAATTCGCAAATTAATCTCAATTATTTTCATTCGATCCAATATTCATTATACAAACTTGCGGATAAACCACACGCCCAACCCGGTTTCACGTTTTTTTAAACTTTTATGTCACTTCGTTCTACATACATTTGGAACTCAAATACGTAGCATTTGTGCACAAATCGACTTTGGGTTTGTGCTCAACAGTATTATAATAACCATCAAGGATATATAGTTTATTTCGTTCGAAATTTCGTATCCAGATAGTGTTAATTTTTTGTCATTATATCCTTCAGTCAGTCGAACACACGTTTTTACTGCAACCATCCCAAGTCGTCTGTCGGTGACTGATCCTTTCAGTAGGAGGATGCATCCAATCAACGTGCACCGATTAAATGACAACAGATCATCAAACGGAAAGTTGCGTAAAATTGTGTGCTTGACTGTGCATACCGTTCGTTTGGATCCAGTTTTTTTGAGTTCAAATGTCCTGCACTCGCACCGATAGATTATGCATCACATTTTTTTTCGTCGTCACAGTTCTATTTAAACAATGCGTACAAAAAGAACTTTTCTTCATCGTCCATTTTCATACAAGCACTTTCACACGTGTGTTCGCTTGGGCTTTTCAAATGAATTAAATTTAATAATTTTACAATTAACTTCGCAATCCGCAACACGGAAACATAAACTCTCCAAAAAAGCACTCAATAACTTGTGTCTTGAATATTGCATGCCGTTCTAGTCGTTCTACATTTTAAATCCTGTTAGTGTCGTGTTGATTCATGTTTTTTTTTGTTCAAAAATGATGGTATTTAGCGAATTTTTTCATGTCTTCGGAACATAATGTTTAGCACGTTATTCCACAATCAACCGCATCCGGTAAATCGTAACTATCTATATCTTTACGCATTTCATAAAATAAGGTGTTTATATATTTTTCAATCTTATACCTTATCTTATTCATTTTAATCACCGTTATTCTTCATCTTAAAATTTTGATTCAATAGATCTAATGTTTATCAATCAGGACATGCACTCGGTAAAAATTGAACCCTTTGTTGTGTAATGGTAAACTGTTAAATTTCCCGCGTAAAGACGGCGATTTCCTTGGTTTCTGTATTTCGTAATCGTGAAGAACGGTATTTCTTTTGGCGTAATTTGATTTTGACCGAGTGACACTTTTCCTTGTATCTTGAGCTGGTGTTCTTTCAAAACTGATTAAGCCACAGCAGTGCACGTTTGTCGCTGTTTGTGTCATGAATTTTATTGAAGTAACATACGTATAAGCACAAGCCCGCGATTACCCGGGATTCGGTGCGCATTGTATCCAACGTTATTAGCTCTCATTCTCTCATTAACAACTGTGTTCCTGAGTTCGTGTTTCTTTTCATTCGTAACTGATAAGGGTACCAAGAAATTATGTTGTTATCTACCATTAAAAATGCCTAAACAACTTCGAAACCTGAATTCGTGCTGCAATTGTTGTTCCCAGAGACCTTGCACGCTGTGTTTACCGTTATTGTTCTTTTTATTGATTTCGTTTCGTTTCGTTCTCTGCCCCACCCGAAAACGTGTGTAATATGTTTTTTTTGTTTATTTACGTTGTTTGTCATGTTCTTGAAATTTTCACGACTGTCTTTGAATGTGCATTTTTTCCTGTGTCCCGCACGCGACGGAATTTGGAACTCGAATGCGCGTTTAATATACGCTTGTATATGAATTTTATTGGATTCTGTAAACTGTGATCGAGAACGGTTTTGATGGATTTTTGAATGTGTTTTTTTGTTTTCATGTTGGTTTTTCTCCTGTTATCTGTTTCCTTTTTTTCATTTGTTGAGTTTTTCACTGTTTTGTGTTTTTTTTACCTTTTTCAATTTTGATTTCACTGCGTCTCTAGTATAGAAAATTCGTTTCTCTTTCGTTCTCTGTTGGTATTTACATGCTGTTGCAATTGGTTCTCTTTTCACATGTTGTTCTGAGAGCTGTTTGCTTGTTTTTCGTTTTTTTTGGTAATTTTGATTTTATTTCCTCTTGTCGCTTGTATTTTGCGGAAAAATGATAAGGTAAGGGTAACATGATGTTTTCCACAATTCCAGAATCATTGTCAAACGTTACATAATGATTTCTGTGCGTGTTTTTGCATCAAAAGCTTCATATGAGCATTACTACATCTACCCGTAAACCTTATTGTTAATGGTGATGCTAGAAACATTGCATGCAACTTGGAGTATTTCAATACGTTTTTTTGTACGTCATGGATTTTTGACAATCTTGGCCCATGTTGTTTTCAATTGGAATTTGCCATATGCAGAAAATTTTTAGTGAGAACGCGGTACCGTTGAATAAAATGTACAAAAATTGTTCATTATCGTGTTCGCACACTGATGTGTTTGTCTGGTTTGATTTTTTTCTGAAACAAGCGTAAATTCTACAGATGCTTCGATAAGAGAATTTTATTATTATTTTTTTCAGTTCGGTATTTTGCAGAAAGTTTTGTGATTGCTTGTGAAGTTTTCATTGCTTTGTCAAATTCAGATTGTTGCACCGTTTCAATGGATTTTCGTTTTTTTATCATGCGTGACATTTTCTCGTATGATTACTGGTGTTTTTAAATTGTATTTTATTGCAAATCTTTTTTGTTTTGAATTTTTGTATTCGGTGTTGAATTTCGTCCAGAGACATAGTTTTCTTTTATATAATTTGTTCGTTAACGTTTTTTTTTCTTTTGTTTTCAGTTCACACAGTTTTTATATTGTTGCAAGTTCTGACGATGGTTTCCTGCTGCCGATGTGCTGTTGTTAACACTGGATGATGGATGAAAGTTTAAAATATGGAAAATAAAAAACACATGTGTACAATAATTGAAGTTTTTTCGTAAGTTCAATCCTTCATTCTTGAAATCCAAGAAAAACTTTTTGAATGCACGCACAATAATAACACCACAAGATGCAACAAAACGTTTATTTATTCCTGGAACGCTGTGAAAAAAACAACAATGCGAAGCGGAACCGCATTCAGCTGTGTTTAAACCAAGAATCATCAGTAATCGTTTGCAATCGAATAATAAATAAAAATATTCGAATAGAAATTTGGAGTAATCAAATCGATTTTTATAACGCTGTTCTAGGAGTGGATACAAAAAGGCTGCACCTGCAAAAGATGGCTAAAAACAAAGTTATGTACCGTGTTTATAAATGCGATCTTGTATAAAATTAAGGAATGATCACGAAAAAAATACAGATTTTCTGCGATTAAAACCGAGATCGATGAAAATAACTCGTAAACACCGGTGGAAACGACAATAACCGAAAAACCGACCAGAACATTTGTTAAGTAATTATGCAATACCGAGTTCGCGAAATAGTGACTATGAAAAAAATCTAGTTGCGCAGTCGACCAGCTGAAGCAGGTGGGTAAATGTGAAAAAGATAAAGTAATCTTTTATGTTATATCACTCGGTGAGTCGGTATTTGAAAGAGATTATTCATTTTGAAAAAAAATTGGAATGCCATCAGTAAACCAAAACAACTAATCAAACTGGGAATTCAAACAGAAAACGTAGGAACAGAATCATGTAGACGCGAGTACACAATGAAGCACAATAACAAACATTGAACGCTGGGGTTTGCATTGGTGTGTCAAAAATTGTAACCTTTCTAAGCAAGCGATGTGTACAAAACAAATGACTAGATACAAATGACAAATGACACTCATATAAAACATGTGGAAGATTCACAAGAAAAACAGTAGATCGCAATAATTCGCAAAATAGCACATTCAAGTAATTCTTGACTCTGCAATAAGTTTCTTGGACCTTAGAATTTTAGCACAGGAACAAATTGAATAAAAAACGCACAAACAAACAAAAAACAATGAAGAAGAAAACGCGGTTGTACAATTTTCGGGTCAATATCAAACGCAAAAACACCGAAATCACGCACACCGGACAATTGTTGTTATATTTTCTCCACACCATTCATTAACAAGCAAAAAAACGTTATGAAGCAACCAAGAAAACAATTTACAAAACCCAACACACCACAGTTTAAACTTTAGATCATGTACAACCAGCTGATTGGTTGGTGATCACGTGATCTGTGCGGGCATCACTCTGGAGGAAGAGTCTGTCCTGTCCAACACAGCATGCATCACGTGACCACCAACCACCAATCAGATAACAGTATATAGTATAGAGTTCGACTGTACTCAACCTCACGGCAACACCATCGGTGCCGCGGACACGGGCGGCGGCGGCTCCGTGGCCTGTTTCAGCTTCTTGATCGTGTTCTTCAGCGCCTGTCGTTTATTGCAGAACCAGACGCGCACCACCTCGCGGTCGTAGTTCAGGCTTTCGGCGAGCGCCGTCATTTCGGCACCTGAAATCGAACGGAAAGGGTGTTGGAACTGATGAAAGGATCTGATGGAAAGAGGACAGTTTGCGGCAAGTGGTCAACCATTGGTTGAAAACGGTGATTGGTCGACGTTTGGTTTGCAAAAGTTCAAAAGGATTTTGATTCGAATTTGAACCTCAATTTCGACCGATGATGTTGATTGAGAACACATCAACCTAGGGAATCAGCTGATTGGTAGGTGATTACGGTATGTATGCTTTCTGTGCAGGCATTGCTGTGGAAGGGGGGGGGGCGGAGTTTGGTTTGCACAGAGAACATGCATCACCGTGATCACCAACGAATCAGCCAATTCCCTCTAATTTAGCGTTCGACCGTGTCTCACCCGACGGATGCGTGTTGCGCTCGAAGAATCGATTCAGCACCTCCAGCGCGTGCGGCGTAAACGACGTTCGGCGTTTCCGCTTCTTTCCAATGTCGAGCGACGTCGCGAGCGTCTGCTGTCCGCCGCCGCCGCCGCCAAAGACGCAGCCGTTCGTGGTGGCGCCATCAAACTGCGACCCACTGGCGCCGCTCTCGCAACAGCTCGTCGGAGTCAGCGAGTTCGAATCGTCGGCCGCAATCGACAGCGAACACCGTGAGCGCGCCGCGAATGGCCGGCCGCAGCGGTCCGGCTCGCCGTCAGCGTTGTCACCGTGATTATTATTATAAAAGTGACCGCTATTGTTGTTGCCGTTGTTGACCGGATCGTTCGTCGGCCGATCAAGACTGTTGCGGACTTCGCCCAGTGGACTGCGCTCAGAGCCGTTCACTTGGTGACCGCCGACGTCGCCACGGTGGCTCAGCTGGTCGCCGGCTCTCCGTGACGCGAACCCGCTCAAAAATCCGCCGCCAGCGACGACAAACGACGACGCTTTCAGATCGAGCGGCGACGATTTCGCGGCGGCAAACGGCGGTGGAATGTTGGACGGCAGAATCGGCGGCGGCGGATGCGCGGTTGACTCGGGCGTCTGCTGACCGTCCGCCATTGTCCTGCCGATTATGGACGCGCCAGCGCCGCTCGGCCAACTCGAACTGAGCGCTGGCTTGTTGTTGTTGGTGTTGTTTGCGACCAGGTTCGATTCGACGCCGGTGCCGTGCGCTGCGCGCTCATCCACGGAAGCGCTCAAGCGCACGCGAGCCGCTGTGTGGCCGGTCGGAACTGCCCAGAGAAACAAGCCGATTTGGCGCTTTCGATAAATTTTCTTCAAATTTTTTTGGAGATCTTTCAACGTTACCTGAGGACGACGACGACGGCTGCACAAGGCCAGCCGAGATCTTCTCGTCGATCTCGCTCATCCACTTCTCTAGCACCGGTTTGATTTTCTGCGCCGACTTTGGCGTGATGTCCAGCTTTTCGAATCTGTGCGAGTTTTTGAGCAGCGGTTTTATCACAATCCAACCCCAACGAAAAAAAGCATATCCAAGAAATTGTCTCACCCACCTGCAGATCGCGGACTGACTATAGGCCGGTCCTTCGGTCATGCTCAGCGCCTGCCCGACCTGCGTCTGCGTCAGCCCGAGCGACAGTCGTTTCATCTTGAACGCCTTCGCGAACTCTTTGATCTCCTCGAGATTGATGCCGTCCACGTTGTGGTCTGAAACGCGAGCGATTATCCGTAATGTGATGTTTTCACGTGGTTTCAGGTTTATTTTACAAAAAAAACGTTTACCTTTACCATCGCTCTGCGATTCGTGCACGCTCAGTCGCCCCTTCGGGAATGCGGGCGCCGAATTCGTCAGCCTGTCTTCTGCTCGCGGATCTTCATCCGATCGATCGCAGTGGTCGGTCGTCAGCTCGTCGGCGCTCTCGCTTTTGCCCGCCGTTGATGGTTTTAATTCGGCCTGTGGTGTGAACTTTTTCAAAGTTGGTGATTGGTTGACAGCTGTTCAGACTACAGAGAGTCGAAACATGAACTTGAAGACATGCACTCTGCTGTGACATAAGTGATGTTGCACAGTCAGAAAAAAAACGAGCACGCACACATATGATATCACAGCCAGCGCACGCGAATCACCGCACGTGCGTGTTTGATTCCACCGATGCAACATTGCTGTGTAAAAACTGCACTGTTTCCAGACGAGGACTGTAGCCCGTTTGGGACATGCACCGTAACCAAGCTACGCGCAAATGCAAACCGTGAACATGGCGAGCTGATTGGTCCAATTACCCCAAGCAAGTTTGACACATGGACTATCGGGTTTATCTCTGACACAGAGCAGCGAAAGATACGCAACAAAAACCACTCACCACGACATCCTGCACAGCGGTGATCACCGATTCATCATCCACCAGCGTTCCAGCGACGATGCTGCCGCGGCGATTCGCCGTCAACAGCGGCTGGCCGTTGGCGGCCGACAGAAAACCGTTGCCGCCGGTTGCGGTCGACTGGCGCTGTTCACTGCCACTACAATTCCTGGTGATTGCATTGTTGTTTTGGTAGATCGCAAACGAGCCCGAATCAGTGGCCGATGTCGAGGCGGCCAACTGGTGCAACTGTGCGCTCAGGTTACAGGACGACGTCACGTTGCCACCAATCGCGCCAATCGGTGGCGGCACCATTCGACTGCCGCCGGCTGGTGACAACATCGAGCTCGCGGTGTTGTTATTGTGCTGCGCCGGTTGCTGCTGAGAGGCGGAGCCGTGGCTATTGGAGGCGGCGTATAGCATTTTCGCCAACAATGGTGACAACAGCAGACTGCTCGGCGTGCAGCCGTTCAAGAGGGCGGAGTTGGAGGCGGCGACCGTCGGGTGGTCGGCGGCGTTGCCGTTCGCCACGGCGGCGTCGTACGCTGAAACGGGACTACGGACGTCAGGGTACAGTCGAACTCTAAAATTATAGGGAATCAGCTGATTGGTTGGTGGTCACGTCATGAACTCCGCCCCATAGAATGCATGCGTGCACGTGATCACCAACCAATCAGCTGATGATCCTTATAATTCAGAGTCCGACTGTAGATAGATCCCTCATGTCCAACACAGTCTCATCTTGAAACAAAACCAAATGCTGTGGGTGCTGACTCACGTGACTGAACCTGAACGAGCGTCGTACAGAGCACCTGCCCGCCGGGCACGAGCACGTAGATCTGTTGACCGTGTGTTAACGAGCACTCGAGGCGACACGCGAACATCTTTGGTGGGGTTTGTCCTGAAACGGAAATACTGGCAATTTAGATGAAAAAGCAAAGAAAATCTAAAAAATTATAATTTACTTCTATATCATATACAATCAGCTGATTGGCTGTTGCAGACGTGATGGTGCGTGCACTCTGTGCAGGCGGAGTCAGTGCCCGTACACGAGAGCATCAATCACGTGATCATCAGCCGATCAGCTGATTGCATATGACATGGAAACAGACTGCAAATAAAAACAATATCAAAATTTTAAAATCATTCTCTAAAAACATCCATGTAAATTTGAAAAAAAAAGTCACCGTTCCCATCGGACGCGTAGATCAGCAGCTGCGGATGCGGCGGCGCGGCTGCGGTCGGAATCGGCGTCTGATTCGCGACGACGCCCGACGGCACGGTGGCGGTGGGCGCGGTCGTCGAAGGACGTCGCGTCTGTTCGCTGCTCAGGCCAACCTATGTACGATTGTTGCGAAAATATGCAAACCAAACCGAAGAACACAAATGAACAACAAAAAGAACACTCATGATCTTATCACACGGAACGAACATTCATTTTGGCAATGTCTTGTATATAACCACGGCTGAGCCTTAAAAGTGCACCGGCATCGAGTTTCTATATCTATCAAATGCCCATATATGTACACCGCTCGGCGGGGCTCGATCCCTAGAGCGCACCGGGACAAAGCTTGAGAGCACAATATATCTATGACCTATTTTTTTAAACGTGTCCCACTGAAATGACGTCATGTGCAGCCCAAACATGCGCTTGCCGTATACAGCAAACCAGACTTTCCGTTTAGCCGGTTTCTTCCCGTAAACAAATGGTGAATGTCGAACCAGTCACATCAAACTGACATTTTAGTGCCTGTACTTTGACAAACGGGCGTTTTTAAAGCAAATGACGTCATTTTAGTCCGGACACTTTTGAATAAATCCACAATAGTAGCTCAACGAAGGCCAAGTGAGGCAGTGCTCTCAGAGCGCGCTTGACTCTGAACGGTTCTCCCAAGGCTCACCACCATGGCCGGCGGCGTCGGCGCGTCCGTGTTCGTCGTGCTGATCCGATGGCTCGGCTCGACCGAGCGAAATGCGCCGGTCGCCTCGGAATGATTCACCATCGTCGGTTGTTCGTCTAGATAGAATTCAGAAATTCATTTCATTTTCATTTTCATTTTATTTCGCGAAACCGCAGGAACTCCGAGAAAACTGCAAGAAAAGCGTATCAAACCTTTCACATTCTTTCACCCCAAATCGACGAATGTCTTTCACAAACTCACAAAGAAAGTAAATCTGGTAAAAGTCTTGTCGGCCGGTCTTGTCACACTGCACTTGCTGCGCACAATGAAATCAAAACAAACTTCAATTATTATATTTATCTCGTGTATGTTGACAACAATCCCACAATCAACGACCGTAACTTGGCGAGTCAAATTACCTAATTTGAAGGCGACTGCTGTGTCTGGACTCTGGAGTACACCAGGGCAAAATAAGCAGAAAGATAATTTGTTTTTCTTGTTAATTTACAACAAGAACCGCGCTGCGAAATCCGCAGTGTGTGACTAATACTAATCAAAAACGCCGATCGCAGCCTGGACTCTTTGCGTCGATATATCGGTCATGAATTCGTAATTTATAATCGCAGATTAGCAGCATGTTGCATGGCACTGAAGCGCATATAAATTTATAACAGGCAGAAAAAGTCAAGATCATCAACGCACAGTTCCCTTCCCACAATTACATGAATTGAGTTCTGTCAGTTCAACAGGCGCTAAAACGGTTTCACTTTATCTAATGAAACAGTGCTCACGCCTAAACATAGAAAGTCCACGATTGCAAAAAAAGCTCAATTAAACCAGCTCTACATGTTTGAGTACTTTTTTGCGGCTTTGGTTTTGCGCGTTCTTCCCACTGAGTGCGCGTCAGTCCAGTCATCGTCTATAAAACTCGCCAGAGAATAGAGCGCGAATGTTAGCAGCTTTCGCAATAAAAGCCCACAGACATAATACACACTTTTATGATTAACACACAGCGCGCACGCAGACTTGTCATTAACATACGCGCATACTGCAGCAGGTGGTACGGTATATGTATATTGTATGCGCATGTATACATGAAAATGTGTGCGTTATGCAGCATCAACAGCGTAAGTAGAATCTTGCATGCAAAACGTTAATAATGTGATCCGAGAATGAGCGCACGGCGAAGCTTTGGGCGTCGAGTTTTGCGTTTTTGAGAATTCCCATCACCGTTAATCGTGCCAGTTTATGATGGACGACGCCACGAGCTTACAAGCAAAGTGTTCACACAGGCGAAGACGAACGTACATACATACAATACTTCGTGTCCTAGATGGATAACCTTCATTAATATTGACGTTCGCCTACTTACTGTTGCACCGAAATTATTATCTACTGCTTACATGTATCTGCGATAATAATCAAATAGATAATCGCTTTGTGAAATTATGAAACGACGCAAGGGAGACATCAAAAAAGAAACGTGCATATCTGCATAAAGTTTCGGACGGAGAAACAAAACTATATGCTTTACATTGACCTATTTAGCCATTGCTTTCACTTCGAACTCTCGCAATAAGACGTTCGTTTTAGAGATGGACGGGAAATTAAACGTCGGTGTCTTATGCGCGGTTTCAGATGAGATCGAAAGCGAACGCTTTTCTAATATAAATATTCTACTATCTAAACTTTATTTGCTATATCTATGCTACATACAATGTACATATGTAGCTGTGGTTACGTAATAAACGGCATATAATGGCTATAAATGTTTATTGTCTCTCTCTGGTAGATGTGTCTTGGTTAAAATATTATGATATAAAAAGGAGATAGTATTTATCGGTATATGAATATGTACCTGCTACGAATTGTTTTTACGATCTGTACATGTATGCATAAATGTACGCATTAGATGTTTTGTGTGCGCATCTACCTACATACACGTAGATAATCTCCCACCCTACAAACACCAAAACCCACATACACAAACATTTAAAACCCCCCCCCCCCCCCCCCCCACCCCCCCCCCCCTCTCCCCTTCCCCACACCCCCAAAAACCTCAACCCCCCCTCAAAAATACCGATAATCTTAACGAAGCAAGTAATACTTTGTCTTTATTTGAAACTCGAGGTTGGATTCACAAAAGATTTTGACGTTTTAGTACTATCTGAGCTACTATAAGAGTTACAAATGCGCCACCACATCAAATGTGTGAAAAAACACCAGATTTAATGCCGCCTAACATACAGCGGCAGAACAGTTCTTTTGAAAAAAAGCCACTTTCCGACAATTTATCAAACAAAAAATCGTTCAAGAAAAATAGTCACATATAAACGCAAAATGTGCCTCTCTGGTGGATTATATCGATACGCGTGTAATAGTGGAGTTTTCGAAATATAATGAAGTTTTCGAAATCGCAAACATAAATAACTTTTTCTTCGCAAAGAAAAAGTTCATTTCACGTATGAAACACAGACGCGCAATATATGGAGCAAGTTATAATGTTCGTGCGCGGTCATAACCATATATGAGAGTGAATAATGAGCTGTACTTTTCAGTGTCCCTGCACGTGTATTTATGCCAGAGCAATGCCTCGATTATCGTGTATCGCCGGCTTTTCCTAGTCGAACCGACCGAAGTTATTAACATTATAAACGGAAAGTTTCGGATCCAGTTCGTTTTCGATACAGAACATCAATTGGGCCAGTATTTTATACTGACTGCAAAATAATGGCGGCGCCATTCAACTGTTTTGATGGTGTAAAACTTGTGTGTTGTTACTTCATTTTTCGCATGGTTTATGCATCTTGTAGTCTTTTGTGAACTGTTGTAGAATGCATATTTACATGTACATGTTTCGTACAGGCTGAACAAGAACTAGAACCACTTTCTGATAGAACATAAAAATGGCTCATATGCTGCTGCCATTATGGGCGGTTTTCTTTCGAATACTAAATAAATACAGTCGAACCTCTAAATTATCGGGAATCAGCGTCGTCGTTGGTCGTCACGTGATGCATGATTTCTGTGCAGAAATTGCTGCAGGGGCGGAGTTTGGTTTGCACAGAAAGCACGCATCACGTGGCCACCAACCAATCGGCTGATTTCCTATAATTTAGAGTTCGACTGTACATGAATGCATGCATGCAGTGAGTCCTTTCACACAGAACAAATGGCACTATATGACACATGAAACTGCCGCTGTTTCTTTTCTCAAATTACAATTGTTGCAATCTTCCGTCTTCCAAGACTATACGCAAACCGTTTCTCGACAAAGTTGCCGAACAACATTTTCAGTTGGAAAACTCAATCTAATGCGCTCGTTCATGCATACTGTTCGAATCCACGTTTAACTGGTAATAAATAATTTTCTGCAGCGTTTTTTTTCATTCGGAATTGCCTGAAAATGCACACAGAGACAAGCAGAATATTAGGTAAAAAACAAGACTTATTGCTGTTGTTGTTGTTGTTGTTGCGAAAGTGATGCGCGAATGAAAACGAGCGAGAACACATTTGAGAATGCTATGCACATGTACGTGAAATGTACATGTAAAATGCAGGAATTGAATGGGCATTATTTAGCGCCGAGCAGCCTCATCATCATAACCATCATAGAGGCACATGAGTAGATGAGCATGTTGGAGCACATTAGACGAGACGAGGAAACGCGCGCGCGGCGCATAAATACATTTGCGAGAGCGCACATAAAAATGCATACGCATGTACGTACGGCGCGTCGACGACGACGACGACGTCGTCGTCGACTCTCTGCTTATCTTTACTCTTGCTTGCCTGGCTTTGCTCGTTCGGTTTGAAAATGTGTGCGTGTGTGTGTGCGTCCGAAGTTATTTACGAAGAACATGTTGTGTGCGAATAAATTGTGCGCACACGCGCGCATATATCGCCGTTCAGTCGAGCTCTTTATTATTTATATTCCGTCTCCTCTTCTCCGTTTCTCTCTTTCTCTGCGCTCGCTCGCTCGCTTTTTCGCGATCATTCAGCGTCATGTGGAAGAGAAAACGCAATTTTTCTATTAGCGCGCTCAATCATGAGCCGCAACAACAACAACAACAACAACAACAACAACAACAACAACAACAACAACAACAACAACAACAACAACAACAACAACAACAACAACAACAACATAGGCCAGACACAAACACGGATGCAGAGAGTCACTCGTTTACTCGCACACGCGTGTCTGGTAACTGCTGATAACAAAAAAAACGCAACATGCTCGACTGGCGATTTGAAACAATATTTCGGCGAATTTCGCGCGTAATTTTTGCAGATTTTTTTGCATTTTTTTCGTACGCGACCGTTTAGATTGTGTACATGACAGAATGGCAATTCACAACCAACTTCCTGAATCCTGACATCACCCGATACCGCATAACTTTTAATCGATCATGATTCAAAGCATAAGTTCAACACTTCAACTTACCACCACTGCCAAACAGTGCGAGTTTAGATCGGCAGAACCGCATCAGCGGGTCGGTGGCCGCATTCGACGGGCTCAAAATGGACAAGTCTGAAAGTCGGAACACCGTAACCGGCACTAAGTCCTGGTCGAAGTCAGCAAAAAACAGAACAACATCAACAACCGCTTTACCGGTGGCTTTCTTGTTCAGATGATCG
Organism: Theristus sp. LFF4_11; assembly: GCA_030248135.1. Classification (NCBI taxonomy): domain Eukaryota; kingdom Metazoa; phylum Nematoda; class Chromadorea; order Monhysterida; family Xyalidae; genus Theristus; species Theristus sp. LFF4_11. The sequence goes on along the minus strand of JASANC010003333.1, from coordinate 3,851 downwards.
CCATTAACGGCCGAATTGACGGTCGCCATTCGCATTGCGGCCAACGCTCGATAATAGGCGGTCAATTGGTGTTGCGCGGGCGGTGACCGCTCGAAAAGACCGCCGCCCGCGTTGCCGATTGGTGGGGAGTTCGTGTTGTTGTCACTGTGGTTGGTCGTTGGAATTGGCTTCGGCGGTTGCTCAACCGACGAATCACCGTTGGCGCTATCATGGTTTGACGTGGTGCTCATGGTGGCCGCTTGATCGGGCTATCCCGCGTTTTTCTTCTTAACAGTCCGAGAAATATACGGCGGTCAATTTCGTCCTCGAAACCGAAAGCGAAATGTACAATGTGGACAGTGGTGCCATTAAGAAACTCTGCAACTCTAAAACAGCATAGCAATTATGAAGTTGTAGAGACTGTGGAATTATTGAACAAACACTAGCGGCGTCGCCTCGCTTTAACAGTTACGGATTTGTTTCTTATATTGCTCATTATTAGTTGGCCGTAAAAACTGCACGTTTGATGCTTGTTTGAGACGATTGCTTCTCGAAAGTATCAGAGTATCAGTTCATGTGGTGTTGCATAACAGTAACCTCCATATTTTCCTCGATCATATCAGAATGAAAGTTGGAAATAATTTTTATATTTATTGTGTCCGCAAGTGTTTCGTGTCATTTGTGCCGCTGACAGGCATATATTTGATAGCTAAAGCGTGAGCATGTATGACAGAAAACCACATGGCATTATTAAAAGTACAGTTATTATTATTTTCTGCGCATTATTTTCAACGGGGATGGTGCGAGAAGACTAATAAAGTTTCATCCTGAGTCAGCATGAAAGTTTCGAAGATTCTAGCCAGTGTATGTACCGTACATGCACGCAACAACCTAGTTCACACAAATAAAACCCGGAAGCCATGCTATAGTGTGCAATTTGCACGACGCAAAGCAACGAATGAATTTAATCATCTCAGTAATTAACAACACACACAGAGACACACACGCACAGAAATGCACAATCAATGTAAGAACGTGTACTAAAAGTAGGTTTTGAATCTGAGCTGTTACGATACATAATACACAATACATATTCTGCAGCAAAAAAACGTACTCAAATAATTTTATGGCAACGTTGTCAATTTAAAAATTTAAAAAACCGAACCTGTCCAAAATTGGTACGTTGCATTCACTTCTGAAGAACGGGGTGAACCAAAACTACGTAGGGTAGGTACAATGTGTGTACATGTAGTCGGAACTACAGTACACAAATGTAATGAGCACCCAAGACGATCACGAATTGTCATCTGATTTACTGTCCTTCAGTACAAACGATTACTTTCTCTTCGGTAGATACTCTTAAGAATCACACTGAACTTGAGACGACATCTCCAGAGAATGGTCTTTGTAACAAAAACTCCAAGCTGAATAAAGTGCATAAGAATGCACGTTGTAATTTCCGGCGCGGCTTTTGCCTGGCTGACAAGAGATAAATATTTTTAATTATAATGAGAAATTGCCAGCATAATGATATATGGCTGCAATGACGAAAGAACTTTAGGTTTCAATATGGATTATGCAGTACATGTATTAAAACGACGAATCAAAAACACGTCGCCAAGCTTTTCTAGGCAAAACATAAGAGCATGCACATATTTTCAGGAAACATAGCTCACAGCAAAGATGCAGACATGTTTTTCGTTCAATACACGTGCAAATTGATGCAACTTGTGAAAACTTGAGCGTCTATTGCTGCATGGATTTATAATTCAACAGATAATGCGGTTAATAAAGTGAAAGGAAAACTGCAAGTCGCGAGTGGTATGAACATGATTAGTAAGCACTGACGGAGTTTTCTTACATGTTTTTTTTTTGTATTTTGTGACTAAATCTGTGTCAAAAATTGCAACAAAACAACAAAGTTTCAGCTCCATTAAACGAACTGCAGACGTAGAGATACAAATACACATCCCTAAAAACCCGCGTCACTAAATTATATCAGAACTAATAGTAATGCGCTCTTGCACTTCAACACTTCTGCGACCCATGATAATAAGTTTGTGTTTATTGGCAAAATAATAATAATGCAGTTTTCAAATATGCAGCTTGTGTATACATGTTTGCATGGACTTGAAACCAGCCATCGAAGCACCGCGGTTTTCACTTTGTTCATGGTCACATATGGACATTCTTACAATACCGCTTCAATCTAATATACATTCAATGTACATACGCACTAAGTTATGTGGCACAAGTTACGTGCACGTACAATATATGCACACTGCACATATGTCCGTATCTCCGACTGTGTTATATCTGTAACTAGAAGATAGTAATTCGCGCAATGGTGCGCATGCATGTGGCACATTATTAAAATTATTAGCTGTGTCATTATTACATGTATTCTGATACAAGTGAACAGAAAAATAATATGCGCTCACACATGTCGCAGCCAGCTTCAACCAGACTGTACATGATATCAACAGAAAACCATGCGAATAAGGATGTGTGTGTGTGTGCGGAGCCGAGTGTATTAAGGTATATTTTGCCTACTCTAGTTTCGTATTAATGTCGCAGGTGCACAACTCAACACGGGGCCGGAACATGCACGATCGCGCGCACAGACGGAGAACTGAATGGGAATGGCAATTTATAAACATCAGCTGTCCGTAATCGCTACGCACATGCGAGCGCATAACCACATGCGCAAGTTGCGTAGTAGGTATGTACAAAAGAATCAGTATATCGGCTCTGCACGCATAAAATGCCACTTGCGTACATGCGAGACACCGTATGTGGCAGGGCTTTCTTTTCCGTAAATGCGTTATCCATCACGCTTTATGCCTACTTACACGGCATTAAGTTGGTCATATTATTATTATTATTATCCACGGTTACAGAACATATAGTGCATAAATTGCTACCGTATGCTCCATGTACTTTGAGCAATGGCTCAGCTGTTTTGCAAAAGATGAATATTATGATGCTTTTGAAGGGATATGTGAACTAAGCCACCAAGGTTTACCTCTAAGAGCGTAACGATGTAACTTTGTCGCTCGGTTATGCCAGTTTGTTTAAAAAATACGGTCTACAAATTTTCCAGCTGACGACATGACAGTTTTAACATGACAACAATCTGACATGGGTAACTTCTGAAGGCTGGTAGAACAGGAAGCGTTTTATAAAATTGCTGTAACCTTGCAAAAACACGACTAATCAAGCTCATCTTCACTATGCGTTTGCACCACGCCAAAAAAAGACCGGTCACGGTCGTACTTACGGTTTCACCTGTGGTATGTACCAGCATGATAATGTGGCTAGTGAACCCTACGAGTATATATTTACTGTTGAACCACATAGTGTGCTGTGTGCTAATAATAGATGATACGGCAGAAACGAGCAAGATTAATGCTGGCTGACAGCTGCAGTTGGTGTGGAAAAGCAACGCTAGACAGCTGGCTGCATATAATGTATACATATTGTACTTGCGCAAGTAAACTTCATGGAATATAAAATATTTATTTATATTCTACACTCGCGCATTCGCGAGTAGATAACATTCGCTCGCGCGCTGCCCTCATGAGCTATAAATGCATGTAAATACACGTACAAATGCGTGTATACAAGCGCATGGAGGGCGATGTAGCACTACAGAACCACGTGAGCGCCTGCGTGCATGAAATTTTAATGCCTTTCCTGCAGCTATTTGAACTATCCTGCAAAGTACATACGGAAGAACACAGTTCGGTGAAACATTTTTGCGCTACTAAATGTTTATCATTCTTATATTCATGAACTATATATACATACATGCAAGTACGCAAACGAGCGAAACACATGGCTCGGAGCAAACGAACATCGCGAAACGCACA
>JASANC010003332.1:0-12112 GCA_030248135.1 Theristus sp. LFF4_11 | reverse complement strand
GATTTACCCGAAATCGTCACGATTCGGTATCAAAAATTGCTCACATTAGAAATTTAACCCAAAATCCGGGATCAGCGCATTGAATTACTCTGGACTACATGGGTTTCCAGTTTTTTTGTTTTTAAACCGGTTTCGCCAATTTCCGCGGCCAATTCGCTCGAAATCGTCACTGTCAGCATACGCCAATGTCCACGGCCGATTCTCCCGAAATCGTCGAGATTCAGTATGTAGAGTGCTCACATAAGAAAACTAACCCAAAATACGTGATCTGCGCATTGAATTACCCTGGAAAACACCCATTTCCTGTTTTTTTGTTTCTGGACCGATTTCGCCAATTTCCACGGCCGATTCGCCCTAAATCGTCACGATTCGGTAACTAGAGTTGCTCACAGAAGAAAACTAACCCAAAATCCGTGATCAGCGCATTGAATTACCGCGGACTACACCAGTTTCTCATTTTTTTTGTTTTTGGACCGATTTCACCCAATTTCCACGACCGATTCGGCCGAAATCGTCACGATTCAGTATCTAGAGTTACTCACATAAGAAAACGAACCAAAAATTTGTGATCAGCGCATTGAATTACCCCCAACTACACCATTTTCCCATCTTTTGTTTTTGAACCGATTTCGCCAATTTCCACGGCCGATTCGCCCGAAATCGTCACGATTCAGTATTTAGAGTTGCTCACATAAGAAAACTAACCCAAAATCCGTGATCAGCGCATTGAATTGCCCCGGACTACACCAGTTTCTCATTTTTTGTTTTTGGACCGATTTCGCCAATTTCCACGGCCGATTCGCCCGAAATCGTCACGATTCAGTATCTAGAGTTGCTCACATAAGAAAACTAATCCAAAATTCGTGATCAGCGCATTATATTACCCCCAACTACACCAGTTTCTCATTTTTTGTTTTTGGAACGATTTCGCCAATTTTCACGGCCGATTCGTCCGAAATCGTCACGATTTTAGTTATTTAACTGCTATTCCTTTATTTTTTTTAAAAATAAAGGTCAAATTCAAACTCTCCGTTGTTGGTTACCCCGGAAACTTTGTGATTTGTCAAATAACGGTTTGTTTCATGCGCAGAAGTCGCAAATACACGTCAAAATACGCGTTTTTCGTCATTTTGTGCAAAAAGGCTAAATTTTAAACCTTTTGGAGCATCGTAGAAAAAAATGAATGCGAAATTTGAAAAATTTGGCATCTTTTACCCTAGGAAATGTTTTTATCATAACAGTCAGATTTTTCTTTATATCACTGAAACTGCGTACACATTTTATGACATGACCGAAAAAAAAGGGGGATAGAAGAATAAGAAACAGCGAATTCAGAATCGATGTTTTGCGCACACAGCGTGTATAGAGGATCACCACGAAAAAATTTCTAGTGTACACAGCATACCTATGGATTACCTACCTGTGTGCAGGAGAAAAATTTCTCAGCTCCTTTTTTGCTCACAATGCGAGGCACAGAAAGTTAGGAATTTACGCGCGAGCGACAGACGGGCCATATTATGTCTCATCCGCTGTCCGCTGCGCTGCGCTTCGCTCGCGAATGGACATGATATACCATATGCAATTAGCTGATTGGTTGGCGCGGTGGGTGTGACCACGTGATGCATGCGTTCTGTGCAGTCCTGGACTCCGCACTCCGCAGCATTCCCTCGGCACAGCAATGCACGCGTCACGTGATCATCAATCAACCAATCAGTTAGCTGCCTTATGACTAAGAAAGAGACTGCATCCAAATCCCCATGCAATTGATGCAGCGCACGTTTTAGAGTAGAGCTAAACCGAAAAAAGGTGAAAAGTCAAAAAAAATGTCAAGCGACCGCGCACCTGTCGATCAGCGTGTGCAAGATCTGATGCGTCAACAGTCGGACGTTCGAGTTTTCCACTAGCGCCAATCTCAGCAGCGGTTCCAGGAATGTGCCTGAATAGCAACAAACCAATCGGGCATTAATAATAGAAAGAAACAGAGCACTTAACCGGTGGTATGGTTGTGTGGCATTGATAATTTAAAATTCCAGGCCATTTTCAATTGCATTTTTTTCTGACCGTGGCAACTACAAAGTACCAGATGCATTATTGCTTCCAAGATAGCTCTGTCATTTTCTCAAAAATTTTTCATTGAACCACTGAAAACAGCTACAACTTTATTGTCATTCAACTGTTTTCTCATACACCAGCCTATATTTCAAATTTTCTCATATTTTTCAATTAAAACCGCCAGCTTTGGCCGTACGCTCGGATCGGCTCTGTAACTCCGTTTGGGATCGTTGAGGCCGCGAAATTCGAACGCGCCACACGGTTGGTCGTGGCGGCAATGCAGAACAACAACACGCACACACTGACCAGTGAGTGCAGCGCCCAGATGTGCGGTGCAGTATTTCGTGGCCACCCGGAGCAGCGTTTTCATGAGCACATTCTGAAGCCACGAGTCGCTGCGTTTCATCGCCGTCCGATCCCCGGTCGCCGACATCGGCACTTTGCCGATGATGAACATCATGATCTCGACCTGTTGAAGAACCGTTCATTCGGGTCAGACGAGATTTGGCAGGATTTTAGACGGTGTTCGATTTTGCAGTTTTATTGCTATTTTTGTCGGTTTTCGGACAAAAGTACCGGATGGATGCCTGAGCTGATTCATGTCGGTCAATGTCACCTGATCAACATGTCACACAACAAGAAAACCCGCCTGCCGAAAGGCCAACCCGCCAGTGTCTGCTGACCTTCTGATAGTCGGGCAGGCTGTTCGCGAAGTCGCCCATGGTGTTGATCAGCGTCTCCTGGTAGCGTTTCTCGGCCTCGATCGACTGGCACACCTCGCTCAGTTGCAGCTCCACGGACGAACGCAGATGGCGCAGTAAACTGAGGCGGAAGAAAAAAAACGAATTTCGAAAACTTCAAGTAGCGAGAGAGTGGCGACTTAGTGGACTGGATAACAGGAAAAAATGATCACATTATATAGGCGATCACACATAATTACAGCTAGATAACTACAGTAATCGCCCATCATTTTTAAGTGATACAACAAACAAATGTCAATAGTCCGCTGTCAATTAAAAAGTGCATTTCATTTTCAATCAGGGTTATTGCTTCCGTGGTGAAATGGATGTGGGCTTTCAGTGTCCGCCCCCAGCGCCCATTTGGGACAAAATATCTGAACATCATTGCAATACTGCGCTTGGAAAAAGAACGTCGTTCAAAATACCTGTTGAAGATTTCCAGCAGTCCCGGTCCGATGGAAGTAGCGGCAATGCCAATAATCTCCGACAACACTGAAGCCATGCCGATTCGGAGGTCCGCCTTTGAGTTGCCGTGGTGGTCGAGGTGTGCGATCAGCATCTGAACGGAACAAAAACTCCTGGTAAAAAACTTTTTTTTCGTAAAAGTCATTCCGTTTTTTTTGTTTGATTTTGTGACAAACAAAGTCAATTGACCGAAGATGACGGTGCATATGAAAAACTTGCCAAACCTGTATCACAACGTAGAGATACTGATTCTGAATGCTGTACATGACGGCACGGAACACCGAAACGGCGTGCTCGGCGGGCGGAGTCCAGAGATTGTGATTGTCACAGTGCCTGACAACAAAAAGAAGAGTATTTGACCGTTTCTTTGATTGTATTTCACAGTTGCTTTGAATACCCCCAGTAGTCCAATTGAAAAACAAGTTTGATGAGCGACCACCGCAGTGGACAATCAAAAACGGGCTTGTGAAATGAGAATCCAGCGTCAACAACAACGCTGGCATAACCCATCCACTTAGCGTTATGGTATGGCCTATTTTTTTAAACGTGTCCCACTGAAATGACGTCATGTGCCACAAAACATGCGCTTGTCATTCACAGCAAACCAGACTATCTGTTTAGCCGATTTCTTCCCGTAAACAAATGGTGAATGTCGAATCAGTCACACCAAACTGACATTTTAGTGCATGTACTTTGACAAACAAGGCGTTTTTAAATAAAATGACGTCACGTTAGTCCGGACACGTTTGAATAAATCCACAATATTATGCCGTACACTGCAGAATAAAACTGACTGACTGAGCGTTCGCAACTCAACAGCAGCAGCCAATCAGCAAATGGCAAGCAGCCCAAATTGCAAGAAAGAAAAAATACCTGAGCACGGGCGTCAAGACGGACTTCATGCTGCCGAAGGACGCTTTTCCAACGAGCTCTCGGAAGCAAGTGTCTGCCAACGCTTTCGGCTGTTCACTTGCCGAGTCAACCTCGTCCACTGAAAAAATATATTCAAATTTTAGGACCAATTCATGGACACAAAATTTATCCGGCACCACGTGTCATTCATGGAGCGAAAAAAGCAGCAATCCAGCCGAGCCCCGAGTCACTTAGGCGATTTTGAATTGCCACAAAACATTGAACCCAGTTTCCTTTCAACGTCTGCACACGCGCTGAATTGCAGAAGCTAAAAAGTTGATGCTGCTGGTAATGTGAAAACGGGTGCTGATGCCGAACTGGTGCAACACATTTCCGCAGTAGTTTGGGACTGACAGTATCAACACGAGAAATTTCGTATAACTGTTGTGTTGCGTAAAATTTTTGTTCATCCGAAAAAAAAAGTCCGACCGTTTTCGACGGGCGGCGCTCCCGGCCGCTCATCGAGTCCTTTGTCGTGGATGTTGAACAGAATGGACGGCACGATCTTCTCCATGTGCTGGCGCTCCCAAATGTTCGCCTGAATTTCGATTCAACGGTTCATGGACATTATAACAATTACCTGTTTTTGTCAGAATCAATTTTCGAAAAACGATTACTGACTCCGGATCGAGAAAAACAAAGCTCCACACTCTCCAACATCTACTTCCTGTTAAGTGAAAATAGAAAACTACGAATCAGATCTCTGTCTCCGTTCGCTCGTGGTGAGAGCCATTGGTATACCGCGGAAAGCCGGGCGTCGATTCACCCTTACACCAAAGTCCCCAAAATCACCGGAGTTCTGTACCCTCGGGTTTCTGGAAGCGCGGTTGGGGGAGCTACAAATTAAAGAAAATATCTGTCAAGTCAAAACAGAAAAAACTGTAAATTAAAAAAACCACCAATCACCTGAAGATCATCGGTCGCCGTTTTTCGAACGACGCCACGGAGTCCCTTCAAGCCGGCCACTCGCAAACGATCCCGTACGGCCAAATTGGAATTATTGTTGTGACAAAGCGAACTGAATTTGCTGATGAAGAAATCGTAGCGTCTGTGGTAGCCGGGTATGTCCTCTTCGATGTTGGCAAAGTTCACAAACGACTTTGTCGCCATGATCTGCGGAAAAAATGGCCGTCGCAATCGCAAATGAGTCGCATAAGCTTTTTTTCTGCCCGCAAACGAGCCACAATCAAAAAAGACTTTTACATCACTGATTAGTGATCGATCAGTCGTTTTTGGCAGGCAGTAATAGCTATTATTTCGTATCGTGTGCGCTTCGCCACAAACCTCAAATCCGGGGTCGCCCGTTTCGAGGAGTTTCTGAACGACTTTCAGAAAACTTTCGACAAACAAATTCAAACTTGGCGAGCCGTGACACGCGGCCAATAGTTGGTCCATCGCCTCTAAGACAGAAAACAGAAAACTTTAGATGGATGATAGCGATTTCAGAAAATTTCAATTCGGCAGTTCAGTTGGCGTTGGCACACTTTGGAGGCGGAACAGGAATCTATTGTAAAAAATAACCGAAACCAAATCGTCGTGTTCGCGGTGTAAAGTATTATGTAATTTTTGACAGTTTCGTTATCACTATTGGGTTGCAGAAAGAATCGGCGTCCAGTACGCCGCAAAATGATTTTCTGTTTTTTTTTGGGAACAATACCGTTTTTTCCCACGATTTGAAAAAAGCGGTATTTTGCCATGCCTGAGTGAAACTGCGGCGCTTTCCTATTTTAGCGTAACTTTCGACAAATAGAGTAACTTTGATATTTTAGCGTAACTTTCAACAAATAAAGTAACTTTGATATTTTAGCGTAACTTTCAACAAATAAAGTAACTTTGATATTTTACCGTAACTTTGATATTTTAGCGTAACTTTCAATATGTTATGCTAAAATAGGATAGGGCTTGGTACTGTCCTATTTTAGCGTATCAACATATAAACAGCTCATTTAAAGCTATTTCAGCCGCGAAACTTTGTAAACCTACGTTATTTTGCACGCAGATTTCAAATTTTGACTTTGTGGGTTACGGTAACGCCCGGTTTGGTCCCAACACGATCTTAGTTCCGTCAACAATCCACAAACAGCTTGGTAATCGCAACCAAACCGGTGAAACAAGCTAGATTAAGGTTGTTTTGCACGCAGATTTTAAATTTAAACCTTGTGGGTTACGGTAACGCCTGGTTTGGTCTCAACTCGATCTTAGTTTCATCAACAACCCATAAACAGCTTGGTAACCGCAACCAAACCGGTGAAACAAGCTAGATTAAGGTTGTTTTGCACGCAGATTTTAAATTTCAGCTTTCTGGATTACGGTAACGCCTGGTTTGGTCCCAATACGATCTTAGTTTTATCAACAACCCACAAACAGCATGGTAACCGCAACCAAACCGGTGAAACAAGCTAGATTAAGGTTGTTTTGCACGCAGATTTTAAATTTCAGCTTTCTGGATTACGGTAACGCCTGCTTTGGTCCCAATACGATCTTAGTTTCATCAACAACCCACAAACAGCTTGGTAACCGCAACCAAACCGGTGAAACAAACTAGATTAAAATTGTTTTGCACGCAGATTTTGAATTACAGTTTTCCGGATCACGGTAACGCCTGGTTTGGTCTCAACTCGATCTTAGTTTCATCAACAACCCACAAACAGCTTGGTAACCGCAACCAAACCGGTGAAACAAGCTAGATTAAAGTTGTTTTGCACGAAGATTTCAAATTTAAACCTTGTGGATTACGGTAACACCTGGTTTGGTCTCAAAACGATGTTAGTTTTATCAACAACCCATGAAATTCAAAATCTGCGTGCAAAACAACCTTAATCTAGTTTGTTTCATCGGTTTGGTTGCGGTTACCAAGCTATTTGTGGGTTGTTGATGAAACTAACATCGTTTTGAGACCAAACCAGGCGTTACCGTAATCCGGAAAACTGTAATTCAAAATCTGCGTGCAAAACAATTTTAATCTAGTTTGTTTCACCTGTTTGGTTGCGGTTACCAAGCTGTTTGTGGGTTGTTCATGGAACTAAGATCGTTTTGAGACCAAATCAGGCGTTACCATAATCCGGAAAACTGTAATTCAAAATCTGCGTGCAAAACAACTTTAACCTAGCTTGTTTCACCGGTTTGGTTGCGGTTACCAAGCTGTTTGTGGATTGTTGACGGAACTAAGATTGTGTTGGGACCAAACCGGGCGTTACCGTAACCCACAAAGTAAAAATTTGAAATCTCCGTGCAAAATAACGTAGGTTTACAATGTTTCGCGGCTGAAATAGCTTTAAATGAGCTGTTTATATGTTGATACGCAAAATAGGACAGTACCAAGCCCTATCCTATTTTAGCGTAACATATTGAAAGTTACGCTAAAATAGGATAGCTGTTATTCATCGAAAATTGAAAGTTACGGTAAAATATCAAAGTTACTTTATTTGTTGAAAGTTACGGTAAAATATCAAAGTTACTTTATTTGTTGAAAGTTACGCTAAAATATCAAAGTTACTTTATTTGTGGAAAGTTACTCTATTTGTGGAAAGTTACGCTAAAATAGGAAAGCGCCGAAACTGCTCACGCATGACGCTTCAGAAAATGCCAATAATACCGCCAAATTGTTTTGGTTTTTTACAAAACTTCAACACCTGAGATTGCATTCGACAAATCGGAAAAATGACATCACATTTTGTGCCATGAACACGACGAACTACAAAAGCAAAACAGAATAATCATGTGACAAGAAAAAAACGCTCAGCATACCGGCGGCCACTCGAACGTTCGCCATCCGCTGGCGGTAGAGATCGCGGGTGAGTCGATGCGCGATGTATTCACCGATTCGATCCAGCTTCTCCGGGTGACTGATCGCGTAGAATGTCAGCTTCTACAATATTATTTTATCATTATCTTTCATTTTGGTACCGAGACTCAACGCGCGCACAGATCGGTAAACAGTTTCATGCGCATGACGCAGGAATTCAAAATTGGTAAAGTGATCCGAGTTCCCTAAATTGCCACACACGATAAAATCTCCATCTTCATCTGAAACTAGCTTCCTTTCTACTTCTGCACACACATTGAGTCGCAGAATCTAAAAAATTTATAATACTGTGTTGTTGTGAAAGAAACGATGATCGGGATCGGGCGGAAAACGGTTTTATCATTATTATTTTGTTGAGCAATAAGCAACACACAAATTATAATTCGATAACTTTTTAAAAAAAACCGGAACATTCGATTCGAGTTCAAGTGAAAAACAGAAAATCCATTGCGGAAAGTTTGCTCGAGCTCTACCCAGCTGGAAAATTTGCTCCATCCACTTACATCGGCTCGCCCCCCCCCAACTAAACAGCTGTGTGTGGTCGGTGTGGTGCGACAAAATGCAGACAAACAAAATGAAAACAATCGAAGCGAACCTGCATGTTTGCCTTCACGAGTCCACTGGTTGGATCGGCCGGATAAATCGAGTCGACGAGCCGCTGGTAGCGCGGTCGACACGCGGCGCACAAGCCGCACGACCAGCACGACGTCATTTTTTTAGATTTTTTGATTTGTATACATTCCTAAAAGTGATTTGATAAGAGGTTGCTCACAATGAGTCGTTGTAGGTTCCTAATCCTAAACCAATCCTAAGTAGGGTTGTTAAAAAAACAACAAAAATCGTCATTTTTGTTTTTTAAATTAAGAAAAATATTTACAAATCAAAGTTGTGCTAAATCAATCAGGGAGTTCGAAGAACCACATTTGATATGCAAGCGCCTCCCGAATGACTCTCCTCCCGTATGGCGGAACTTTGCAGATTTTGTTTTGGTGACCTCAATTACCCCTTTTCCAAAAAAACCCAAAATTGTCCCCAGCTAATGATGAAGTGAAGTGAAGACAAACATACCGCCTTGAAATTCGATCAATTCTTCTGATGAAGTCGCGACGACACGACACGAAGCAGCAACCAGACAACGTAGCGCTTGCAAACGGAGCAGCTCGGACGCTCTGCGAAACGAATCGTCAACTTATCTGCATCGGAAATGGTAAGCCAAGCTTTGGGACGCTCAAAAACTTCATCGCAGATGTTGTCTAAGCCTAAAATCAGTCGGTAAAACTAGGGTTGGCATGGTAAAAATACCGGTTTTTTTACCGGTAAAAAAACACGTATTTATACGCGTTTTTTTACCAGGGCAAAAATTGGTGCCTTGAAAAAAACGGGAAAAAGACCGTTTCTGTATTTTTCCGGTTTTTTTCAATTTCGGACCCTGAGTTTTTATATCATTTTTGATGAGAAAATGAGAAAATCTGTGACCAAAAAATATGATGACGAAATTGACACTGATGTTTGAAAGAACTGTTAAGCGATGTGCAAGAATCAGCTGAAGCTGCCGCTGAGCTGAAAATTTCAAAAATTCCAAATGTCGCTCAACATTGTCTTTCTTACACAATTACTGATTTGTTTTCTTTTTGATCTGAACTGACTGAACTGATTCGGTTTAACTGCGTTATTGCAGCAAATTGTGTTCGACTATTGTGACCAAAGACTGTCCGGTGAAAACGCTGTGATTTTTTCCTATGTAATTGGTGGACAATAAATTATTGAGCAAAAGATAATGTTCAATTTATTGCTGACCTTTTGGGTTTTCAAGCCCAAACATAATTTATTTTCTTTGTTGGTGCACGATATTTTGAACAAAGCATTCTGAAAGTTGTTTTCACAAGTCCTGGTTCAAGTTAAAAGTCGGCTGCGAAAAATATGTGGGTTTTTACAACTTTTTGGCTTTCGTTATTTTCCGGTAAAATTACCGTAATTTTACCCGTAAAAATACAGGTTTTTTTACCACGATTTGAAAAAAACGGTATTTTGCCAACCCTAGGTAAAACGGTCCAAAATCGACTGCTGACGGTTTTACGAGGTAATATCAAAGAAAATTTTGTTGAACTTCCGAAAAATTGTGCCAAAATTATTTTGGCTTGGCATTTGCATTTTTTAACGTGTGAGCTAGCACACATTATACCCAATCAGGGTGCTTTGCTCACCAGTTTGTAGCAGTTGGCATCCTCAATGTTTTTTACCTTTGTCCCGTCTGCGTTCCGCCAGTTTGTTCAGATAAGTTTCAATTGCAGCGTCAGCCGTGAAAAAAAATTGCCGCGAATGCCACTGCATATTCCAACACGTTCGTTAAAAACCACTTTCATTCAGACTGGAACTGTTTTCAGTTTGTGACTGTCAATAGCAAGACTAGTATTACAGAAACAATGATGCGTCCATAACCAACAAGTTTTATAACAAGCAACATCACCTGCGTAGAACGCTTGTCCATGTATCATGTCATATGTAACTGACCAATTAACGCACCATTTTATGTGAAACCTACATATTCGCCCCGTCATTGCTGTTCGGTATCACAAGACAATTATATCACAAGACAGTCGACTTCGTGCACTTTTGACAATCAATCACTCGTCGAATGAACGCCGGAATTCGTCGTGCTTCGCTCGCGCGCGCGTCGACGAAACCACCGTGGCGTCGTCAGTCTGTTTCTGTTGTTGTGGTTCGGCAATTCTTCGTAGTCGTGCCGACTTTCGTGTTGCCATGAAGATGATCGGCAGAATCAGTAGACTGTGCATCAGACCGAAGAGGACGACGAGGAGTACGGTCTTTAGGAACGTTCGTATCATGTACGAGCCGACGAACGACACCAACGCCACCGCGGTCAACGTTGACGCCCCGGACAGCAGGATCGGACGAGCGATTGCTTCCAGCGTTAAGAGCACCTGAGCACGAGTGTATGCGACAACTTTTTCTTTTAGTTTTGCAACATAACGCGTTTGGTGACGGTTTGCAACACATTATCATTTAGAGCTTCCCAATCATGCGGATGCGCGAGCGAGCGTCAGCGAGCGGACAGCGCATCACGCATTATATGAGCCGTTATCCTCTCGCGCGCGTTTTTCAAATTTGCTCGCTTCCTCCAGCGAGCATAGTATAAGCCACAAACTTGGTTCTGTGCACACGAAACGAACACCCAAAGTTGTGCTTGGAGCCGCGAAAAAATTTTTTTCCGACTACTTTTCATACGCTGTAGACACGAAAAACCTATTCTGAAAACAGTGTTACTTATTTTTCTATCTCTTTTTTTTTTTCTGGTATGTAATCAACATGTGTTCGCGCTTTCAGTTTTTACCTGCGACACGTTCACAGTCTAGCAAGAATGTTTCCTGGGGTAATTTCATCCGTAGATTTGGAAAAATGGGTTAATTTTTTCCCGACCACTTTTTGGGTAAAAATTTGGGCATTTTTGAAAGTTCGCAGCGTTTTCACCGGGTTTCAAGTGTTCGCCCTTTCAATTTTTAGCTGGGACACTTTCACAGTTGAAGAAAAATGTTTCCTAGGGTAATTTCATCCGTAGATTTGGAAAAATGAGTTAATTTTTTGCCCCGACCCCTTTTTGGGGTAAATATTGGGCTTTTTTGAAAGTTGGCAGGGTTGTCACCTGGTTTTAAGTGTTCGCCCTTTCAATTTTTAGCTGGGACACTTTCACAGTTGAACAAGAATTTTTCCTCGGGTAAATTCATCCGTAGATTTTGAAAATTTTGTTTATTTTTTGCCCGGGCATTTTTTGGGTCAAAATTGTGCATTTTTTGAAAATTCGTAGCATTTTGACTGGGTATCATTTTTTCAGTCTTACAAATTTTGTCTGAGCTACGAAAAATAGCAGAAATGTTTAGTCCGTAGGAATTCAATACGCTGATCACGGATTTTGGGATAGTTTTCTTACGTAATGCAACTCTAGATGCTGAATCGTGACGATTTCGGGCGAATCGGCCGTGGAAGTTGGCGAAATCGGTCCAGAAACGAAAAACATGAAAAGGGTGTTTTCCAGGGTAATTCAATGCGCTGATCACGAATTTTGGGTTAGTTTTCTTACGCGAGCAACTCTAGATGCTGAATCGTGACGATTTCGGGCGAA
>JASANC010003331.1:0-21958 GCA_030248135.1 Theristus sp. LFF4_11 | reverse complement strand
CTTTAAATGGGTGTGATACCTCATTGCAGTGGCCAAGTCACGGAAACCAGAACAACAACAACAAAACAGAAAGCTCGAAAAAACTGAGGTCACCCACTCGTCTCAGACACGTGCGAAAATGCTTGTACTCCATAGAATGCTCAGCGAGCGCCGCAGTGACTCGATTGATTGCCGTCTGGAAATTGAATAAATGGAGAAATTTGCAGAAACATTTGTTCGAATTCACGGACAACCAACCAAAAACGAAGCCAAAACAGGACAAACGAACAAAAAAACGTACGTGTTTCTTTCTGAAATACGCGTCCGTGCGCTTCTCACGTTCCCACTGCCATATTTTGAATGCCCGTCTGACGGCGACCTTGTATTTGTCGCGCTCGTCGCTGTAGGCCCACTACAAAAATTGATTCCACCTCCCTCGATACAACGATAACGACACAACGTAAAACTTCGTATAGGCCCTCCATTCGTAAAACTTGCAATATTGACTTGAACTTGGCTCTTGGAGTCTTGGGAGACAATATTTACCCAGCGATTCCACATGGTTTGCAAAAAAATGACTCTTTCTAATTTAACTTAATTTAATTTCTCAACGCATATCGAGCAAAACCCAATTGGAACTTGAGAACCAACCGCAGTATATCGAAAAATGCGCTCGCGCGTCATCCACTTGTCGACTTTCTCCATTTTTTCAAGCACATGATGAGGGCTGTTCAGAAATCGTCGAAGACCCAATGCACATGTGAAATGCATTTTGATTTTTTTGAAGATTTTCGTTCCTCTCCTTGGGTTGTTAATAGGGATTCATTCATTCACTCATTTAATTTTATTCAATTGCTGACAGCGGCTCAAATATTAAAAATAAAATTGAGGTTTTTTTAAGATAATTTATCAGTCAATAAAAATTGCATCACGAACACAGACATCAAGAGAAAAGAGACCGTAAAGGAAAGGATGGCACCGGAAAAGAAACCGGTTTTTTAACCGGTTTCTTTTTACGCCAAAAATAAAAAACCGGTTTTTTCCTGTGCATACAAGGCACAAAAAATCCGGCGGAAACCGGTAATTTCCGCCCCGGGCCCGAGCCCAATTTACCCTCGGCTCTGAGCAGCTCTGAGGAGGGAGTAGGGTTGTTAAAAAAAAACAAAAATCGTCATTTTTGTTTAAAAAAAAATTTTAAAAAAAATTTCAAAAATCAAAGTTGTGCTAAATCAATCAGGGAGTCCGAAGAACCACATATGATATGCAAGCGCCTCCCGAATGACTCCCATATGACGGAACTTTGCAGATTTTGTTTTGGTGACCTCAATTACCCCTTTTCCAAACCGTCACCATGCCTCTTCTTGTGTTTTGACCTCCAAAACGTCACTAATTGTCCCCAGCTAAACTAATGCTAAAGTGAAGACAAACATACCGCCTTGAAATTCGATCAATTCTTCTGATGGTGTTGCGACGACACGACACGAAGCAGCAAGCAACCAGACAACGTAGCGCTTGCAAACGGAGCAGCGAGCACAATCGGACGCTCTGCGAGGCGAATCGTCACCTTATCTGCATCGGAAATGGTAGGCCAAGCTTTGGGACGCTCAAAAACTTCATCGCAGATGTTGTCGGGCATTGATAAAACTACAGACCCGCACCCGACCCGACCCGATAAAAATTGTGTGATAAAACTACAGACCCGATGTCGGGTCTGGTCTAGACCAGAAAAGCGTTGATAAAACTACAGACCCGATGTTTTTGAAAAAATGCTCAAAATTTGAAAAAAAATCAAAAAAATAAAATTGGCCTAAAATCGGTCTAAATAAACCTTATTGGCTGGAAACAGGTTGCAAATATAAAAAGTTTTTGCTTGGCGGGAAACATAGTTGTTCCAGAGCCGAGGGGTTGGGGGTAGGGTTGTTAAACAAAAATGAAAATTTTTTTTTTTAAAAAAAAAGTGATTAAAAAAAAACAAAAATGCCGATTTTTTTTTTTTAAAAAAAAATTCGAAAAATTTTCCTCTAATATGCTCTGAAAACCTCAATTTTGGCACAATTTTTCGAAAGTTCAACAAAAATTTTCTTTGATTATACCTCGTAAAACCTTTAGCAGTCGATTTTGGGCCGTTTTACCGACTGATTTTAGGCTTCGACAACATCTGCGATGAAGTTTTTGAGCGTCCCAAAGCTTAGCCTACCATTTCCGATGCAGATAAGGTGACGATTCGCCTCGCAGAGCGTCCGATTGTGCTCGCTGCTCCGTTTGCAAGCGCTACGTTGTCTGGTTGCTGCTTCGTGTCGTGTCGTCGCGACACCATCAGAAGAATTGATCGAATTTCAAGGCGGTATGTTTGTCTTCACTTTAGCATTAGCTTAGCTGGGGACAATTAGTGACGTTTTGGAGGTCAAAACACAAGAAGAGGCATGGTGACGGTTTGGAAAAGGGGTAATTGAGGTCACCAAAACAAAATCTGCAAAGTTCCGCCATACGGGAGTCATTCGGGGGAGGCGCTTGCATATCATATGTGGTTCTTCGGACTCCCTGATTGATTTAGCACAACTTTGATTTTTGAAATTTTTTTTTTTTTTTAAATTTTTTTTTTTTTTAAAAAAAAACAAAAATGACGATTTTTGTTTTTTTTAACAACCCTAGTTGGGGGGGGCCGATATAGATAGCTGGAGCAAACTTTCCAGATAGATAGATAGCTGGAAAATTTTGGGGGGGGGCCGCGGGGGGGGCATGTGACTTTGGGGGGGCCGGTCAAAATTTTGAAATTTGATAGATAGATAGCTAAAACGCTAAAAAGCTATAAAAACAGCAAAATAATGCTAAAAATACACTAAAAATCAAGTATAAACGCGTATTTTACCTAAAATTAGCGAAATTTTAAAGAATTATGGGCAAAAGTAGTCAATTTTGGAGAAAATTTGACTTATTTTATGTCTTCGAAGACAAAAATTTTCAGATAGATAGCTGGCTGAGAAATTTTTTTAGATAGATAATAGCTGGGCCGAAAAAACCTGTTTGATAGAGATAGATTCGAAATTTTTTTGGGGGGGGCCGGCCCCCCCAGGCCCCCCCCCTAGAACAACTATGGCGGGAAATTCAAAGTTTGAATCAAAACGTGTCTGGTCACGGTCAGTTTTGTTTGCTTCACGCGTCTGATGTTACAAGTTCCATATATGAGGGTGTGGCTCTGCGAGTAACAAAAAATACACGGCAGTTCTGGGCTCTTATTGGCTGCTCATGTTATCGATTTCCCAACGTGCATGAGCGTCGAATATCGAATCAGGATTTCCTGGATTTCACGCGTTCATTATTGTTGCTGCATGCGGCTGATGTTACACGTTTCGTATATGACAGAGTGTGGCTATGCGAGCAACAGCACGACAATGCTGTACTGTGCAGGGCTTTTGCTGTGCTTTGGTGCATGTGGATTGCGATTATCGCTTTTGTGCAAAATGTCCTTCAGATTGCGTGTCGCATGTTGTATCTCGCATAGCCACACTCTATCAAAAACGAAACGTGTAACATCAACAGCGTGCAGTAACAATAGTGAAAGCGTGAAATCCAGGAAATCCTAAATCCTGAGTCGCGCTCATGCACGTTGGGAAATCGATAACATGAGCAGCCAATACGAGCCCAGAACTGCCGTGTATGTTTTGTTACTCGCAGAGCCACACCCTCATATATGGAACTTGTAACATCAGCTGCGTGAAGCAAACAAAACTGACTGTGACCAGACCAGACACGTTTTGATTCAATATTTGAATTTCCCGCCAAACAAAAACATTTTTTTATATTTGCAACCTGTTCCCAGCCAACTACGTTTATTTTGGCCGATTTTGGGCCAATTTTATTTTTTTTTTGATTTTTTCAAATTTTAGAGCATTTTTTCAAAAACATCGGGTCTGTAGTTTTATCAACGCTTTTCTGGCCTAGACCCGACCCGACATCGGGTCTGTAGTTTTATCACACAATTTTTATCGGGTCGGGTCTGGTGCGGGTCTGTAGTTTTATCAATGCCCGATGTTGTCGCAGCCTAAAATCAGTCGGTAAAACGGCCCAAAATCGACTGCTAAAGGTTTTACGAGGTATAATCAAAGAAAATTTTTGTTGAACTTTCGAAAAATTTTGCCAAAATTGATGTTTTCAGAGCATATTAGAGGAAAATTTTTCGAATTAAAAAAAAAATCGGCATTTTTGTTTTTTTTAATCACTTTTTTTATAAAAAAATTTTTCATTTTTGTTTAACAACCCTAGGAGGGAGTACTTTAATTTCTCCATTGTGTGTCTGGTCCGCAGCGGGGTTCGAACCTTCGGTACTCCTTCAAAATACGGGTCCGCTCAAATTTCATCGCAGCGCGCTGACTGATGGCTCAAATGAAAGCCCTCGTTCTGCTGAGTAATCCTGTGTATGGGTTTTTTGAAATTCAAAAATTTGAAGAAGTTATTTGAATTTGAAATTTTAGATAGGGTGGGTCTGTGGTGAGCGTGTACAGTGCCCTGAACGGAGTGCTACATTATGAAAGAAATGCACATGCATCTTCATCAAAAATCCATTCCACTGGTACGGGTGCAGCGGCTGCACACGCACAGCATCTACTCATCTGTGGAGAAGTGTCGGGAACCCATTTGTAAAACTTGTCGATGCGCAAAATAGATCAGAAAACAAACCAGAACGATGAACTGATTCTATTCAGCGTTGCATTATCAGTCGCTCCTTTAATTCACCAGCTTTTATTGTTCCAAAGGCTGTGAGCTCTGTATCTGTCTGTCTGTTGCTGTTTCCTCTGCCGTAGTGCAAGCAAAAAAATTGACGGTATGTTCTGTTCTGTTTGACGTGAGGCATACAAACAACCTTGATGATTGACTTATTAAATTCGGCTAAAATCACTTTTCAGTGATATTTTCTTGTCTCTTGTTCAATTCAGAGATCCTCCGATTTCCGTCTGCGATTGCTACCTGATTGGATTGTACCATGAGTGAGTTTGGCTGCCACAAATTTTCAAATGATAGTGCACAAAGTTTTGAACAACCGATCGAATGTGCGTCTGGAATTTGTTCGTCGTTGTAGCCTGGTGCAACCACCATTTAACGTGCCCGATTCGTTTTTCACTTGTTTTTCTAGGCAAACCAATCAGGGCGCAATCAACCTACCGACCTTCATTTAAAAATTCATGTTTAATGGTCATGTGTTGTGAACGTGCAACCAATCACCGTATCACTTGTTTGTTTCTCTGGGTCAACCAATCAGAATCTCTGGTACCTCTGGGATCAGCCGAAAGCACACGAATGGCACCGCTTCAGCTTCTTTACTACATTCCTCAAATCAAGAAGTTGCAGCAAGGAATTGCTTTTTCTCTTTTTGTTTGAAAAACTAAACGAAAGAAAACTAAATGAATTTGGCTGCCACACCTTTTTAAAACGTCTATTTCTGTTTCTAAAGCGTGATTGCTTATAATTCACGCTCTGGTTTTCTTTTTGCTGTTTAGTACAAATTATTTCTTTCCCTTTGTAGGCCAACCTGCCCTGAATGTTGTATTTATGTGCTTGATAGATATTTATGATGGATACCGTTCACATGATTGCATGAAACAGTCATACGTCTGATAGTAGGGTCCACGGGTTACGGTAGCGGTAGTTTTGGGTCTTGACACGAAGTTGCAGAAAACCACTTTGTTTCTTGTGAATAACACTTGAAACCTTTTGGAAACATGCAGCATTATAACAGAATGTCAAAAACCGGATTTCAAGGATAACGGTAACTCTGCAGTGGATCTCGACACGATTGTTTAAAAACGTCCTTTTATTGCCAAGAAAAGCTACTACAGTCGAACTCACTAAAATGTGGAATCAGCTGATTGGTCGACCGAGCGGAGGCTGCTCACACTCCGCACCGTTCTTTTTTCGTGGATTTGGATTTTATTGAAACGTGTTTTTATGAATTTCCAGCACCCTTTTTGTGCTAAAAATAAACTCAAAGGTTAGAGACCGCGAAATTTAAAAAAAAATTATGCCACAGCTCAACTCAAAATGTATTTTTTGTTTAATGACGACGACGACGTCGTCGCTTAATTTTTGCGTGTGGACTGAAAAATAAAAGCCTGAAAGGAGTGCGCTGTACATGGTTTGCTGCGTGCACCAAGTAAATGAACACAGCAGCTTACCAAAAACAACTTGAAAACGGTGAAAATGAAAAATGAAAGCAAAGTCGTCGTCGTGTCGTCGTCGTCCGCGAAGTCGGAACGCATTTTTTTTAAATTGCGGGCGCATGTCGATCGGTCAGCTAGGAATGAAACCCCCTTCAGCTGGCTACACAGCGCACTCATTTCAGGCTTTTGTCTTTCAGTTCACACGTAAAAATTAAGCGACGACGTCGTCGTCGTCGTCGTCAGTAAAAAATGCATTTTGAGCTGTTGAATAAAAAAAAAATTGAATTTCGCAGTTCTCCAACCCTTTGAGTTTATTTTTAGCATGGAAAGGGTGCTGGAAATTCACACTCATTCAAAAGAAACACGATTCAATAGAATCCAGATCCACGAAAAAAGAAGGGTGCGGAGTGTGAGCAGCCTCCCCTCGGCCGACCAATCAGCTGATTCCACATTTTATTGAGTTCGACTGTAGAATGATGGATACCGTTCATATGATTGGTGGGTTGACAGAAAACTTTGACATCGCAGTCGTGAAAATGAGAAAGTATGCCAATGAAACCCGGTAACGAATGCAGCAAGTGACTCGAAGGGTCGCGAACAAATGTCTTCTCAAGCAAAAATGTTGTGTAACATTAGCTGCGTTTGTACATGTAGTAAAAGTAGCGATGTCACCCTGAGAGTAGCCATACAGCACATGCCAATTTCGTAGCCGCCGTTTGCTGAACGTCGCTGAATGGGACAGCCGAGTGTTTTCTGAGTTCCGTTGCATGTTTCTAAAAGGTTTCAACTGTTATTCACAAGAAACAAAGTGGTTTTCAGCAACTTCGTGTCAAGACCCAAAACTACCGCTACCGTAACCCGTGGGACCAAACTTCCGACATATGACTGTTACATGCAATCATGTGAACGGCATCCATCATTCTAGCAGCTTATCTTGGCAATAAAAGGACGTTTTTAAAAAATCGTGTCGAGACCCACTGCAGAGTTACCGTAATCCTTGGAATCCGGTTTTTGACATTCTGTTATAAATGCTGCATGTTTCTGTTTCAACTGTTATTCCCAAGAAACAAAGTGGTTTTCTGCAACTTCGTGTCAAGACCCAAAACTGCCGCTACCGTAACCCGTGGGCACCAATTTCAGACGTATGACTGTTTGATGCAATCATGTGAACGGTATAAGCTACCTCCGGCATTTTGAAAAATTCTTAGTTTGTGATGGACAACAATTTCAAAATTGCAGACTGGAGCTGGGTAGGAGGAACTTCGAACTCGAGCCGATCAGCCGAAAATGGAAAACGGACAAGAAGAGCAGAAACGCGCCCGCAAGCGACAGTTCGTTTGTCCGGTCATGAAAAGTCAACCGCCGCCACCAACGCAGACAACAACTCAACAGCAGCAACTTCGAAATTCAACCATTTTTAACAGTAGTCAACGTTGTCCACAATCGGCAAAGGTCCGAAGAAACAAGGATGACGACGACAACGAGCGGCAGCAGGCGCTTTCGACGTCGTTCTCGTTCATTGATCGAGCCAGCCTCGCAGATCGCCGCGATTTTCAAGCGTCGTTTCTCGGTTTGACAAAGCCGCCGGAACGCAAGAACAGAACGCGAAATACGGCAAAACACCGAATCAGCGGTGCGTTTGGTGATGAGAACGAGATCAGGAGCACAGTTGAGGGCGCCGATGCAAGCGAGGACACAACAACGACAGGTGGTTCACTGTCCAATGCGGCCTGTGCTTCAAACACAGGTGCCATGGACGACCCAATTCTAAATGCAAGTCAACGAGACATGTTTGATGACGGCGACGGTAGGAGCGGAGATGAAGACGAAACAAGTGAAGTGCAAAATTCGATTGATGATAACGATCAGTATGCAACTGAAACCAATGGCCTCACTGGTCTGTCGACTCGATTGCATGGTGAAGGTGACCAAGAAAACACGAGAATTTCGCGAGAAGAAAATGCACAGGAACAAGAGGAAGAAGTTCCGGAACTGAGTGAGTTTCTCGAGCGGAGCGATGTCGACAGACGGGAATATCAACAAAATCAGGAAGATGAGCAGCCAGTGGGACAAGAAGAGCAACATCGCGGCACTGGCATGTTCAGTTTGCTGTCCACTGGCGAGGAAACGGTGAAGATGGCTTGTAATTGGTTTTGGTTTGGCATTATAGTTTCTATCTTGTTGCAAACGGTACAGTAGACATGACAAAATATTCATCATAATCACGCTCTCAAACACATTGGCGTTTCTTTTTTAGTTGACAGCGTTTGAACAAATTGCTCTGAGCAGTTTGAAGTAGCAAGAGAGTGCAGCCAGCGTCAGCCGACCCTCAACCAACCGCATCGCAGATTTTAGTTTGTTTCACGGTGCAACTGAAGTTTCTCGTTTGAAAATTAGGTGATTCTGAGCGTCTGCGTGAGCGGCGGCAGTGTCGGTGCTGCGTACTATTCTCTCGCCGAGCAAGCAGTGCACATCATGAATGACATGCCGGAACGACTGGATGACATGCGAATGCTGCGATCCTGTGCGTCAACGATGATATTGATATGGAGTGGTTTCAAATTTTGATGTTTACTTCGAGGTTCTTCCATTCGAGATGCCTATTTTAGCTTAGTGTCTTTTCTCGTCTTTTTCTAGTGGTCCGTCATGTTGAGCCAACCTTGGTCATCACCGCTGGCAGACAGGACGATCGAGTACTGAATGAACTGAAGCAATCTTGTTCGTGTTTTTTTTTTCTAATTTACGTGCAGTCGAACTCGAAATGATTGGCGATCACGTGAAGCAGGCTTTCTGTGCAGGACAGACTCCACCTCTACAGCAATGCCTGCACAGAAATCACCACCGACCAAACATCTGCTAGCCTATAAATTAGAGTTCTACTGGAATTCATTTTACTAAAAAACCACTGCATTTGAGGCGCAGAATGGCTTGGTTTTATTGTATCGTTTATTCATCACATAACCGGTTTTATTCATGCAGAAAACAAGAACAGAAAAACACTGGTTTAAGCAAAAAAAATGTCTGCCCGATAAGATTCGCGCAAAAAAACGCAAAAACAACCACTAAAGAACCAACGATTCAGGCATTTGGGACAGTGCACCGATCAAACCGGCCAGTGCGTTCGACACGACAAGCGAGCTCACGAGTGACGTCACTAATTCGCACAACAATTCAGCGTCAAAACAACCGAATCTTGATGAGCAACCGACTGCTTCTGATTTGACAGCCAATCAGCGTTGTGCCACCGATTCGGAAAACGTCGCGCCGAGGCCGATGTTGCATTTGCTTGCGAGCAGCTATTATGGTTCGCACAATTTTGGCGGTTTTTCGGCGATGTATTCCTTTGAACGGCTTTTTGTGTCAGCGCGGAATGTTGTTTTTTCAGCCTTTACTTTTTTGCATCAAAATTTTTATCAAATATTTCGTTTGGTGGTTTTTGGCTGCTTGATGTTTTATTGCTCTTTCAGGTTTTGTCGAGGCTAAAGCGCGTATAATGCAACTGCTGAGCGATGAGACACGCAACGATGACGAAAGTCGACTGCAATTGGCGTTTCAGTTGAACTTGGAAAGTGTTGCCATGGTTTGTGTCCAAGCCGAGCTTTTATCATCTGGTGTACGAAGAAACCAAGCAAAGTGTCTGAAGCTTTTCTTTTGTTGACTGACAATTGAAAAACTCTCCATTCACCACTTTCGGTCATTTGCTTTCTTTCCACAGCTGCGCGCATTCGGAGGCCTGTTGAAATACTTGGACGCTCAACGGGTTGGCGTTGAGTTGGAAGACTATTCTGTCAAATCTCCAATCAGTAGAGTACTCACGTTTATCGTGTGAGTCTAGGTTTTTCGCCAGAAATTGTTGAATCTGTAGTTAACTCCACTACGCCAATATTTGACTTTTCAGCGAAAATATGGTTGAAGTCGACGAGACGACATTAATGTTCGTATTTATGGTTGATATATTTTTGCGATTGCGAGTATCCAAATTTGCGATGAATCAATTTGCCGCTCACTAAAAGTATTTTCAGAGCGCTGCAAATTTTCCATCGCGAATTTCACCCGTCCGTTTTCAAAGCGGGCCGCTCCGGCGGCTACAAGGAAGGACTCAGTGTTCTTGGTGGGTTTCTTCGTATCTTGTTTGCAATAACGATAAAGCTGTCATGAAAAAACACTTGTAAAAATTTACTTCAGAATAAAATTGTGACATGTGAAATGTATGTTTTTTTCAGTTTTGCAGTTTGTCACAAAACTCACTTTCTTTCATCACAGGCATCGCAAACCGGTGCGCGTCGGCGCCTGGCCGAGCCGAACTGCGGTACGGAGGGAAGTTTACTAAAAAACTGCAATTTCCACATACAGTTGCCAGAAAATTTGTTTTAAGGCCATAATTTTGCTCACTAAATCTGTCTTGCTTTGCCCACACAGGTACTGGTTTCGCTGTCCGATCACGAGTCGACCAGCGCTCGTTGCACGCCAGGATGCGATCAGTTTCTTCACGCAAGACTGCAATCTGGAGCTCGCGACGTCGCTCAGTCGCTCGCTGCGTAAAGTGCGCAATTGCACGGTATGTGCAAGTGTCACGACTTTGTTTGGTTTCAGTCTGTTCTTCCTTTTTCAACACTTTACGGTCGAACTGTAGGGAAGCAGCTGATTGGTTGGTGGTCACGTGATGCATGCTTTCTGTCGGAGTCGGTCGTCCTGCACAGAAAGCACGCATCACGTGTCCACCAACCAATCAGCTGATTCCCTATAATTCAGAATTCGACTGTATCAAATTCTGTAGTTCTGTTGTTCTATGTTTTCTGTCACGGGTGATGAAATTTATTCAGTTTGGTTCGATTTGCTGAATGATCGATTGTTTTTATTATTGCAGTCGATTTTGAAGCGACTCAGCAGTTCGCAGGCGACCAGTGGTGATTGGCGTACCTTGTATAATGTAAAGTTTTTCGTTTTTGTGATTTTTATCGTGATTACCGAACTGCAGTTACAAAACTGCACTCTGACCCACAACATGAGACTGTGCAATGTTTTTTTTATTTTCCTTCAGTCCGTTTACTACACGATGCACATTGCGAGTACGCTGAAAGCGCGACCGACCAATTGTGAACTGCTGCAAAATGTGCGTTCAGCGGTTTTGTTCCGTTTTTTTTGTTGATTGGCAGTGCTTCCTTGCCGAATGTGGGTGGGATGTTTCAGTGGAATGGTGTGCAGTGTGGATGGAAAGCTTTGCTATGTACCTTTTCAGATCTTGTCACAATTCACTTGTGGCCTCATTCGGGTGGGCGAACTGATGAACACATTGGTAAGAGAATGGCTAAGTGTTCGGTGATTCTGTCGAAACCGATTGAAAAAAAACAATGTTGTCGCTTGTTGTGCAGGTTGATTTTGACGGCATGATGGAGGAAAATCGCTTCGTGGTCAAGGAGGGCGTCGATGCAAACCTCGATAACAGTTAGCTTTTTTTCAATTTAGTCCCGAAAAGTGCAGCGAATAGAATAAAACCACCAATCATGCAATCAATCAATCAATCATTTATGACGATTCATTTAAAAACGTCAAACATCGACGTCCGCTTTGCAGTCAAACGCAAGCACGCCGAGCTGCCGATGCTGTTGACGGCAGTGGCCGAGCAGCAATACGAACAGCTTGACCAGCACATCAGCGTGTGCTCCGTGATTTACTTGCCAATGGTGAGGCGAGTTGAAAGTTGGAAAGTTTTCTGGAATCGGGTGCATCGGATGAACAATGAAACTGAGTTGTTGGTGTACTGAGTAACCACCTGCAGCCCATAGCGAAAAGATCGCAATTTTTTAGTATTCGAATACTTCGCACGGTTGTAACGTGCAGCATTGGACGCACCAACGGTTTGATACTGTTTTGGGCTTGAAGTGATCACGTGTTCGGCGAAACCGCTGTAGCGATGCAAGTCGGGAGTGTTCCTCATCCGACATTTCTCACATTTCTCAACGTTGCTCGCATTTGCGAACGCAGCTCGGTTTTCTGCTGACCGTGCCGCGCGACGCGCATCGCAACGCGGACGTTACCGGCGCTGCGATGCAGCCCATTCCCGGTCTGCGGCTGGTGTTCTCGTGCAACAACACGTTCTACTACAAGAATGCCGCCATGCACAAGATGGACGCCGAAGTCGGCGACCTCAAGTTTCAGGTTCGCTGAAGTTGCAGCGTTCCGATTACTTTGACAGAGACATTCGGATTAGATTTATGTTGATCACAGAGACATTTTTTAGCAAACATGAATAAAATCACTGATGTTTTTCATGATGATGGGTAAAAATGTGCGACCACATCCATCAGGTCAAAAGTTTTTTGTGTTGGTGACATGAAAAGTGGAGTCAGAACATCGACGTATTGTATTGTTATGTTGAGCTTGTATTGTTATGTATGCCAGGCCAGGTGTTTTGCTGCGTGCTTGTTCACTGCTTGCGTGTGCTGTATGAGCAGCATACGTGTTGTGTGCATGCGTGTATTTTTCCCTCCCCTCCTAACCTCAACATGTTATAATCTGACGAAGTTAAACGAAGCCAAGCAACCTCCAGTTTCACAAGCATGTGTGTTCTATAAAAGCAAAATTGAAAACACGGTGTTTTGTCTATTCCATAGACATATACTAAAATTGGAACGATACAGAGAAGATTAGCATGGCCCCTGCGCAAGGATGACACGCAAATTCGTGAAGCGTTCCAAATTTTTTTCTTGATTCAGTTTTATTCCGTCCTCAAGTGCATAAACAAATCTGACAAAAAGATACAAGAATTATACACCCCGCCAACCACAGTTTGGATGCATTCACTGACGTTATTGCACAGCATTTCGTTGTTCACTTTTTTATGTGTGATACTTTTTTATTTAGATCATTGACATGGAGACTTCGATGATGATACGCCTGCAAGAGATCATTTGTGCTGAACGTGTCGCGTTGCATCAGGCTGTACAGGCTGCCGCTAAATTGGACTGGTTTGTGAACGGGTCTTTTGATTTAGGCGCACGCAGGGTGATAGTGTGCATTTGAGCACACGCCATTGCAGTTTGATAGTGGCTGCATTTTGAATGAGATGCCATGTGATTGTTTGTGTTTATCAGCGTGTTTTCTTTGTCAGTGGCGGTGTGTTCAACTTTTGACCGTTCCCCTTTGGTAGATAACAACAACCAGATGACAACATTGGGCAATCAGCGCCAGGCTGGTAGAAACCGGTAGTTGCCAGCTGGTCATCATCGTGTGACACGTGCCATAAAAGCTGCAATCAATCGGTGATGGATGTTATCGTGCAATACGTTACAGTCGAACTCTACCTTATAGGGAATATAAGCTGATTGGTTGGTGAACACGTGCAAACCAAAATCCACACCCGCACCAATTTCCGCACAGAAAGCATGCATGGACGTGATCACCAACCAATCAGCTGATTCCCTATAATTTCGAATTCGAATGTACTGCCGGTGTCACGATTTTATATGTTTTTAGACATAAAAAGGCCATTCCGGTCCGGATTCCGGCAATTTTTGCCGGATCCGGCCCGGCCGGATGGGCTTTTGCCGGATTCGGCCCGGATTCCGGCAAATTTGCCGGATCCATCCCTAGTGATCACCAACCAATCAGCTGATTCCCTACAATTTCGAATGCGACTGTACATCGTTTTTGCAGCATCATCTCGCTGGCGCAAGCAGCGCGTGAGCTCGACTGGCACCGCCCGGAGCTGCTCGACGAGCGAGTGATCGAGATCGAACATGGTCGTCACCCGTTGGTCGAGCTGCTCGCCGGTCATTTCGTGCCGAACGACACGCGCACCGGTGGTCGCTGGCCGAAAGTGAACGTGCTGACCGGGCCGAATGCGTCCGGAAAGAGTGTGTATTTGAAACAGGTTGGAATGGAAACAACTGGTTTTTATTTTTCATGAAAAAAAAACGGTTTTTTTTATTTTTTATGAAAAAAACTTTTTATATTTTTTTATGAAAAAACGGTTTTTTGTGTGCCATCCCCAGAAACAGGTGATGCTTGAATGAAAAATAATGCATGATATTTTTTATGGTTCTTATTTTCTGCGGTGTATCAATGCGTTTGCGTTGTGGAGATGAGGTTTGTCTCATCTCTGCGACTAGACTAGTCGCTAGGACCACTGTAGTAATTGTGAATTGCCATGTCCAGCTTTGATGGAAGCGATGGCCAGTCCTGCCTGTGCTTCCATTGAGTCTCGCAGCCAGAAAAAAATGCATGCAGTTTTTGTGGAACGCTGTTAGTTTGCGTTTGTTTCTTATTGTAACAATTTCCAAACGTCTACAGGTCGGCATCATCGTGTATCTTGCGCACGTCGGCAGTTTCGTGCCCGCCCGTGTCGCCCGTATCGGCATCATCGAGCGCATCTTCACTCGGGTGCACACGGTCGATAGTGTGCTCGATGGACTCTCCACGTTTGCCACAGACATGCACCAGGTTTGGAATTTTGTGTTTCGTCCAACGTTTTCGGATGCTATGATCTTTTATTTAGGTCGCGCAACTCAATGCGCGCATAGATAGGTAAACAGTTTCATGGATGACGCGGGAATTCAAAATTCGTAAAGTGATCCGAGTTCCCTACATAGGGCCGAGTCACTTAAGCGACTTTGAATTGCCACATAACGATTGAAACCAGTTTTCTTTCCACGTCTGCACACGCATTCAGTCGTATAACTTAAAAAATTGATATTACACGATTTGAAACGTTATTTGCTGCGACCATTACTGGTACACAAAACGCAACATCGCATTGCTGTTGATTGAGCAGGTCTCCTCAGCCCAGTAGCGAATCCGGACCGTTTTTCTCATCTTCCAGATGGGCAGCGCCTTGCGTCGCGCCAATGGCAGTTCACTGGTGATTGTGGATGAATTCGGCAAGGGAACATTGACGGTGACTGCGCAATGTTTTTTGTTTGTATTTTTTTGGAATTTACTTGTGTCTTTATGGATGAACTTTCTGTTATAGGAAGTCGGTTTGTCGCTATTGACAGCCGCTGTCGAGTACTGGCTGAGTCGCGGTGCCTCGTGTCCGCATCTGTTCGTCAGTTCACACTTCCACGCACTTCTGCAGTTGTTGCCCGCCTCCGACATGATCGCTTATAAGGTTCGGTGGCAGTGCAAAGCAGTCGCGTGTTATGTTTGTTGAATACACTTGCATGCAGTTCGCTGATCAGTCGACCGTGACAGCAAATGCATGATCGATATTCGTATTTAAAAATGATTTTTGATTTTCGATCGGATGTTGCTTTCGTTGTAGGCTCCTAATCCTAAGCCAAGCCTTTTTGATAAGGTAATTAAGGATGAAATTGGCTTTCGCATTTTTTTCTTTCCTGTGTTAAAGAAGAAGAGGAACACCTCCACCGTACCTGTACTTGTAAATATAAAGCCGTACCCAAATACATGTATGATGATTCAAATTTCAAAACGAATCCTGGCACTGAGCGTGATTGATTGCGCGACCATGCTGCAACAAATTCAAAGAAACTTCGACGAAACCGTGCACGCCCGTTCTGTTGCAGACAATGGACGTCGAGGTCGACAACAACGAGCTCGTGTTCAAGCACAGGCTAGTCGATGGCACCATCGATTGCTCCTATGCAGCGTACACTGCGCTGCAGGCTGGTCTGCCAGAGCCACTCGTGCAACGGGGGTATCAGGTCAGGAGTAGAAAATAAAGTGGCAGCTCAGAAGTTTTTTTTTTCAGAAATTAATAAAGTCTTGGTGTCAAGACAATGCACTCGGTTATGCACAGTTATGGTGTATCCAAACAAGCAAATACCCGCCCCGGGCTCCTCCTCCGCACGCACGTTCGACCACACGCGTGGTGCTCGGATGTAATTAGGACTTTACAACATCGACTTTATTATTATTATTATTGTTCGGTTCTCCTAGATCTACGCTAGTCTGCGTCGTGGTGACGAGATTCGACGGGATCAGACGGACGAAGAACAGTGGCGCTGCGAGTACGAACGGTGGGTTTTTCGATTTTTGTCAAGCAACTTTGGATTCCCGTTTCTATAATTCCGCTCGCAAAACAGCGCTTTTTGTCAAGATCGGTGTCATGCGTGCTGTTTTATTGTTCAGACTGAACGAAGTGGTTGAGCTGTTCGCTGCCTGGGACACCGACAGTGACCCGATTGGATTTATCGATCGTATTCGTCCAATCGCCCAAGTGCACGCCTCTCACGCTCAGCCGCACTCCGCAGCGGCCACGCAAACACCCGCGCCGCAGTGAACGTTGTTGGAACTTTAAAGTTTCGGAACCCCGGTGATGTTTTGGGTGATAGTCTCTTGCAGTCCAGCATCTAAATCCAGTGTTGTTTCAAACTTGTTGTCTTTCTGGAGTGCTTTTAGTTATTGGTTGCTCAATCAATTGTTGAGTTCATTTTGTGCCATCAATCATTCATTCAATTTGTGCTATCGTGTCTTGCTTTTTGATGAACTGAGTTTTCAGGCAAATTTTTCTTTTTTCTGACGCTCTTGACCAAATTTCACGTTGTTCTTGAATGTTTGTCTGTTTATGTTTAATTCCCTGTGAAACACATTGCCTCGTTTTATGGATCTAGTTATCTCGTGCAATTTTGAAGAAAATAATGCGGTCGCAAACGGGAAGGAAAGCCGTTTCGATAGGTTTATTGGTCGTGGCTGTGTTTGTCACTGTTTGAAACAGAAGCAAACGCTTTACCATTTTTTGAATCTGCTTTATTGTAGTCATTTATGCAGAAGTTTGTTTATCATCGCATTTATGGTAAGTCTGTTTCTAATATTTCACTTTTGTGGAATGCGTGCGCTTCTCTGCGTTGCCTGTCTGCGCACGGCCAGTCGTTTGCCGGTCGCAGACTAGGATCTGATATCTGAAGCGGTTTTGCTTGGCCGTATCGTAAACAATATTACTATCATAGAATATTACTGATTACTGAAATTTGTTTTTTTTTATTTGGTCGCGCGCCGGTTCCTGAAACCATAAGGTACCAAACTCCAGCGGAAACGGGAAATTCTGCCTCGAGCCCAACTTGCCCTCGGCTCCGGAGGGAGTAGACTATTAGATGTTGTTGGTCCACTTCACTTTAGTTCACTGGGCCCACTTCACTGCACTGATGAGATATGAGAATACCTGCACGTTGAGTGTCTGCACCTAATTTCGAAACACTCATGAATCACTATTGTTCTATATTTTGGTTGTATTTCCACATTGTGTTGCTTGTCCGCAGCGGGGTTCGAACTTTCCACCTACAGAACGTCCAGGAATTGAAACTGAAACCGACGAGGCAAAACAAAAAATGGAATTCAACGGTGACCCTGTACGCCCGCCGTACCTCGACAAGCTGCTGCAGCTTGATGGGTACCTCGGCTCGCACCAGCACGAGATCAACCGACGCTACGGGGTGTTTCAGAGGACGCGCGACAAGATCAACAGGCAGTTCGGCGGCTACGAGCAGTTCACGAAAAGGTGGCCGTGTACGATTGCGCACTAAAGTCTGATTGGTCGTCGGAGGTCTGGTGGTGATCGTGGATTGTTGCAGCCAATCAGCGTGCACGTTACCAAGTTGAGACAAGAACGAGAGAAACGAGCTATTTTCCGGCATGAGAAACTATAGGGAATAACAGCGGTTGAACGGATTGAACCTGTTCAAGCAATAAGCTAATTGCGTGTCCAAACTTGATTACGATCATAGTTTATTGTTACTCTTTGGGTCCGTATATGCACACGCCACCTTTGGCTTGTCTCTAAAATTGGCCTGAACAGCTCTCGTTTGTAGTGCGTTGAAGAAAAAAAGGTAGAATTTATGTGTTTTTTTTGTTTGCATCGTTCAGTTACGAACAATACGGCATCAATGTGCAACCGGACGGGCGTATCGTGTGTCGCGAATGGGCGCCAAACGCTGATGCGCTGCACTTGATGGGCGATTTCAGTGAGCGCTCGATTGAGCTGCTTGTGATTTGAATTGTCGCTTGCACCTGTGCATTACAGCTCTATATTTTCCTTTTTTATTTGTCATTTCGCTGTGCAGACCAGTGGAATCGCGAGTCGCACGCCTATCAGAAGCTCGGTTTCGGCCAATGGGAACTGGTGATCCCGCCGAAAGGCGACGGCTCGCCAGCCATCAATAATGGCGACATCATGAAGGTGACACGTTATTGGTGCTTTTTTTTATTTAAGAGGTGTTAGCTAGTCGATACAAATTTTACAAAAAGATGATTCCAATTTTACAGATTTATTTCACATTGAAATTTTACATCCGATTTTCAAACGGAAATGTTGATTATTCCAGATTCTGGTGCATAAGAACGGCCAAGCACTCGACCGTCTCTCACCGTGGGCGCGCTACGTTCAACCGCCACCGAAATCAACCGGTGTCACCACTTATCACATGGCGCGTCATTCAAGATGAACATTTTTTCTTGGCTCCATAGCATGCGAACAAGCATTGTCAATTTGGTTTCTGTCGAAAACTTCCTGATTTTTGTTGGGCTTCTTGTTGGGACAGTCCGTTTTCAATATCTTGTCGCGATCTCGAAGATGTTTTTTTTATTCGGTCGCGCACCGGTTCCGGAAACTATAAGGTACCAAACTCCGGCGGAAACGGGCAATGGAGGGAGTAGACCATTAGTTGTTATTGGTCACTTTAATTTCTCCATTATGTGTCTTGTCACAGCGCGGTTCGAACTTTCCACCTACGGAACGGCAGACGGAACGCCCTACACCTGCGCTACAGACGCGACAATTTTGGACAGACGCGACGATTGATATGTTTTCTTTGCATCAATCTCAAAGATGCGTCAATACACGACGTTCGTTGTTTGCGGGCTTCGCCTGGCAGACGCATATACCGCGGTGTCCCCTGGCTCGTCAGTGCGACGGACACACCTCAATCTCACTTTCCGGTCTCAGGTGTTCTACAACCCCGCGCAACGCTACGAACGTCGTGTACGGCCACCGCCACGGCCGCAGGGCATGCGCATCTACGAGGCGCATGTCGGCATCTCGACGCAGGAGTACGGTGTCGGCAGTTATCGATATTTCGCCGATCATATTATTCCGCGCATCGCAAAACAAGGTCGGAACAACTCTGAGTTGATTGAGTTCGGCAGTTTCTCCATTTTTTTGTTATCTAAAGAAACCTGTTTTTTTATCGATTGTATTGGTCTTTCGTTCGATACTGTCGGGTGCATTTGTGTGTGTTGTGTTTAAATTTTGAATGAAGTGCAGAAAATCGCATGTTTTCAAAACTGCTTGCAATAATAACTTACAAGTTGTCAGGCTACAACGCCGTCCAACTGATGGCCATAATGGAGCACGCATACTACGCCAGTTTCGGCTATCAAGTCACATCGTTTTTCGCCGCGTCAAGGTCTGTGCGTGTGTTTGAGTGTGTTGTTGTTGTTGTTCTGATTTTTAGGCGATGTTTTTAGCCAGGGCTAACCCAGAGAAGCGTACAGAACGCCATTGAGTAGGGCGCCCATCGAGTTTTCTCTGTCATCCAAGTGCCTATACACCCCTCGGCGGGGCTCGATTGCACAGACTGCAGTCTAACGCACCACCACCAGGCCACGAGCGGTGACAATGAGTGTGAGAAGAGCGATTCAGGAACTTCTACAGTGTCAGTGTGATCCGCAAATCAATAAAAAAGCCGAATAAAAGGCATCGCTTTACAGTCGCTACGGTGCACCGGACGACCTGAAATACTTGGTCGACAGAGCGCATGCGAATGGCATCTACATGCTGCTCGACATTGTGCAC
This sequence comes from Theristus sp. LFF4_11, assembly GCA_030248135.1. Lineage (NCBI taxonomy): Eukaryota > Metazoa > Nematoda > Chromadorea > Monhysterida > Xyalidae > Theristus > Theristus sp. LFF4_11. The sequence goes on along the minus strand of JASANC010003331.1, from coordinate 2,077 downwards.
AGTCATGCGTGCAAGAACACCGCCGATGGGCTGAACCAGTGGGACGGCACCAATGGGGCGTACTTTCACGATAATGCACGCGGCTACCACGATCTGTGGGACAGTAGGCTGTTCAATTATACAGAGTGAGTTGGTCTTCGGTGGATGTTGTTGGTAAATGGCCTTGGATTGTTGGTGATTTCGGGGGTTTCGAATGGTTTCTTCTGTTATTGCATGAAGAGTTTACCTTTTTTTCTTGTGAAATTGTGTGAAATTAACTGTTGCAACCAGATACAGTCAATAGTCATGTGCGTGCCACTGGATGCGTCTTTAGTTTTCGTTCAATCCCAGTTTTGTTTCAGATTAGAAGTGATGCGATTCCTGTTGTCGAATCTTCGCTTTTGGATAACAGAGTTCGGTTTTGATGGTTTCCGATTCGACGGTGTCACGTCGATGCTGTATCACTCGCATGGAATGGGTAAATTGATGAGCATAAATATGAATGTAAAAAATAACGCAATTCTTTGCAAGCAGCTAATTGTCAGGGGTTTTAAGTAAAGCTGACCAGTTTTTCGCACAATTTCAAGTGAGGTTTGACAGGAACAGAAAATGTAAACAACAACACCTCAAAGGCTTGCTTTGTTATTTTTATTCAGGCTGACATGACACATATGAGAACTTTTTTCTCACATCATTTTGCACAACTATGACTTAAACACACTTGGACAGGAAGCGGCTTCAGCGGCGACTACAACGAATACTTCGGTGCTGGCGTGGACATCGACTCGGTCGTGTATCTGATGCTCGCCAATGACATGATCCATCAGTTGTTCCCGAACGCGTTCACTATTGCCGAGGTAACATTGCTTACTGCCATCGGCTACATCAGTGCATTTATTTTCAGTGTCGCATTTGACTTCGAATTTGAGTTTTATACTGTTGCCTTTGAACCGTCAGTGTTTTGCTGCGTCGGTTGCGGACGGACACTCTAAGTGCTAGACTGGTTTTGCGGTGTTTTCGACCGGTATTATTTTTTCTTCAAGATCTGCGACTCAATGCGGTTGTGGACGTGAAAGGAAACTAGTTTTAATCTGTATGTATGTGGTAATTCAGAATAGCCTAAATGACCCGGCCTTATTTAGGGGACTCGGATCCCGTTGCCAATTTTGAATTCCCGCGTCGTGCATCAGACTGCGTACCCATCTATGCGCGCATTAAGACGCAGGACCAAAATAAAAGATGTTAAGCGAAAAAACCGTGGCGACCGCGGGCACATCAGTTCGACAATTTGCCAGACCGCGCAGTCGTGGAAAACTGACACCAACACAGTGTGCCGCTCTTTACGCGCCCTCCCGTGAGCACAGTCCGAACGCAAGCCCGATGGTGCTTTGTATCGTAACGCAGGACGTCAGCGGCATGCCGGCGCTGTGCCGTGGCACGAGCGAGGGCGGTGTCGGCTTCGACGCGCGCCTCTCGATGGCCATCCCGGACGTCTGGATCAAAATACTGAAGCACAAATCGGACGAGCAATGGGACATGGCCAATATTGTGCACACGCTCGAGAATCGGTGTGGATTTTAGAAAAAAATGTGTTTCATGATGCCGTTTTTTTTGTTGTTGATCGTTGATTGGTACTTCTGATGGTATTCACAATTCTGCAGGCGTTACGGGGAGCAAGCGATCGCGTATGCGGAGTCGCACGATCAGCGTTGGTCGGCGATAAGACGATCGCATTCTGGTTGATGGACAAAGGTGCGGTGGGCCCCGGGGGCGATAATTGATGTTACTGATTGCAGAAATTAAAGGGCATTCATGAAGCAGTATTTCTTGCCGCATCGCTATGTTCGACCATAAAGCAGCTTCATGAATGCCGCTTGACGGTGTGAAATGTGCTGGGCGGGCATTTGCGGTTCGCGTCTCGTGAGGGACACACAGGTCAAATCCGTCGTATGCGTCTGATATTGGTCGAACTGTGAAGAATGGATAAAATAATAAGCGATGGTAAATAATAATAAGCTATTATAAAACAATGGATAAAATTCTGAGCGCACTTACAGAAATGTACACGCACATGTCGACGTTGACGCCGTTGAGTGCA
>JASANC010003330.1:0-34946 GCA_030248135.1 Theristus sp. LFF4_11 | reverse complement strand
CGTTGTCGAGCCAAGTCTTTCACTGCTTACACAAGGCCATATTCCTCCTTTTATATGCGTCTCCCGCATTTTTAGATTTTGAATAATTGCGCTATTCGAAAAGTCTCATTTCTCGTTGATCTGTTGGCCATTCAGTCTAGTGCACCCGTTTTGTGGATCCTTGTGATTGTCTGAAGCTTTCTTTTTTGGCTCACTCACTCACTCACTAAATAATCGTCGTTTAGTATTTGTTTCACCGTCATCCTCGTTTTCACCTTTTTTCAGCTCGCCCAATCGAAAAGTCGATCGCGAACGAATCAGTCGAGTGAGATGAGCGAGCTCGCGAACGTTGCAAGCATTTGCTTCGCAGGTGCACGGTGTTTTTGAGTTTGCAGTTTGCTGTTTGCTGTTTAGAGTTTACAATTTCGACTTCCAAGTTTCGAGTGTCGAGTTTGAGATTGTGGTATTTTATGCTGTTTTTTTGGAGTGCAGTGACTTTTGCCTCAGGTTTACATTGTACATCTACAGCCTAGTCATCATGTAAAACCAGCTTTGTTTTTCCAGGTGAGGAGCTGTCGACCATGAGTCACCTGCACAACTGGTTGGACACCATGAACGAACAGAATGCCAGCACGCCCGGCGCTGCAACCGCAGAGAAACGCAAAAGTGACTTTTTGCTGCCGAGCAGAACGCCGCCGTCGAGCGCACGGAGGCCATCGTCAAAGTAATTGGTTTTGTTGTTTTTTTCAAATTTCATGATTTGTTTTTTTTTAATTTTCATTTTCATTTTGTTTTTCACCCAAATACAGGGTGGGCCAAAAAAAGGTTTTATTTTCAAACTGCTGTCACTGGCTGGTGTTTTAATATTATGAGCTGAAATTTTCAGCACTGATAAAACATGTGATGCCATTTTACTGACAAAATTTTTTTTCGATATATAGTTCCTAGCGCTCACTGTGGCTCGAAAAATTTTCTAAAAAGCTCGAAAAATCAACAAACTGACTGAAATGAGTGTAAGAAAAAATTAGTATCAAGATGCGTGATTCAATTTTGAAACTGTTGCGAAGGTGACAAATGGGTCTTTTTGGATACCCGGGGTATTGATAGTTCAAATCATGCGCTCAGAGTGAGCAGCTCAGAGTGCGCTTTGAGCAGCTCGAGTGAAATTCTGATGTTTCACAACGGACTCGAGTCAGCAGCCATGCGACTGCGACAGAAAGAATTGTTCAGTTGACTTTTTGTTTTGTGTGTCGCTTTGTTTGTTTGTAATTTGTTTCTTTTGAAAAGTTTTTCTGCGGTTTGAATAAAAACAGTGTTTCAGTTTCAGTTTTTGCAGTTTCGTCATGGTTAAGTGGACAGCAGAACAACGGGTCTGGTGGGCTATCTGGTGGGAGCAATCTGAAAGTTTTTCTACAGTGACTCGCCAGTTGACTAACCCGCCGACATTGACGAACTGAAGACGAACATTCGGCTTGCAGTGCGCGAGATCAATGGCGATGTTGGACTGCGCCAGAAAGTGTTGCTCAGTTTTCGTCACCGAATGGACGAGATCACCGAAAACAATGGTGCACACATTGAGCAGTTGACCCGACGGCATTTGGCCGAAGACGACAAGGAAGAAGAAGCTAATGAAGAAATCCAGCCGCTGCCGGACGAGAACCTTGATGATGATTTGGATGTCTATGAGCAATGATTCGTTGTGAAATTCTTGGTTAAAAATCCGTTTTTTTGAAAATTTGAGAATTTTTAAACATTGTGCTGTAAAACTGAATCTACTTGACCAAACTAGATAAAAATTTCGTCAGAAAAATGGCATCACATGTTTTATCAATGCTGAAAATTTCAGCTCATAATATTGAAACACCAGCCAGTGACAGCAGTTTGAAAATGGAACCTTTTTTGGCCCACCCTGTACATCTGATTAAAGCGACTCAATAATACCCGGGTTGCTGATTAATTCCGTGTGTCCTGTCAAATGGGAGACAATCGAGCAAAAATAAAACTCAGCTTGCCAACATATTTACCTCCGCCCGCCGTTTTTTTTTACCTTTTTGTTTGAATCTGTTTCTTACTTTCTTTTTTTCTGCCTGCATCCGAACCGGAAGACAAGGCAGAGATGTACAAGTAGGTGTTGTACGGGATTAAGGAAACACATATGTTTTATGAATGGTATAAAAGCCAATTGCACATATCAGATTTTCCGGCACGTTATTTCCGTTCCTGTGTACTGTTAGTTATTTTCCAGCGCGTGAAATTGTCGTGTTCAACATAAAGACTGATCAAAAATACACCAACAAATGAAGAGACAAAACCGGACAGAAACTTTCCTATTTTCCAGTGGCCGCCGCGTATCGTTCGGCGTCGTCAGCGTCCAGGGCGTCCCGGTGGCCTCCATTGAGCCGGTCACCGCCAAGGACGACCATTTGCTCGAGATGGCACTGATGCTGTTCGCCACCGACCTCGTGCGCCAGTGGTTCGAGGAGCTCGAACTGAACCAGTGATCAATGCACGCTCTATAAAAAAACGGTGTCCGAACTCTCTTTCCGCTGCGTTGGTGTCCCGTCCCGCGTGCGTATCCCGAAAGAATAACGCTTTGAACACACACACTCGCCGCGGTTTAGCGAACACTTTTTTTCGGCACACGGGCATCAGCGTCTGCGGGACAGAACAGGACACCGGACATCTGTTTGCGCTCTTTTTTAACAACGTGTTTCTGTTTTGTTTTTTGTTTTTTTCAAAATTCTATGCTTTGGCAGCATTTGCTCGCTGTTTCAAATTGTACATGGTATCTCTGCACCGGTTTATCTGAAGAAATTTCTTTGTGTATGTTCGTGTGTCGTACAAATTGTTTCGATGGCTTCACCGATGTACAGTATGGCCGAATAAATGAGGCCCTCCTTGTCTTCTCAATCATGGCGAGACCCAGTTGCAGTCTAGAAGTTAGTGTTTTTTTAAGAATGCCCAGATTTCCCCAATCATGTGTGCGAGGGGGCTCGTGTACTATTCCGGCCCGCGAAATTCCGGCCCGTAGAATTCCGGCCCGCTCATTCCGGCCCGAAGAATTCCGGCCCGAAGAATTCCGGCCCGGAGAATTCCGGCCCGGAGAATTAGCCAGCAAGAACAATAATAAACCACACGAACGAAGTGATTTTTGGTAAATAATTTCTTAAGTGATTTTTTATTTGTGTTTAGAACTTGCTTGCAGTGACTTGTTGTAGGTTCCTAATCCTAAGCCAAGCCTTTTTGATAAGGTAAAAGGGTCACAAATCCTGTTTATGATAAAAAAAATTAAAAATTTAGTTGTAGTTTCTTTTTTTCCAAAAGGTTTCACTTTCCAAAAAAGCAAACAGGACGAACATCATTGAAAATACACTGTAACATGTGAACATCGATATTTTTATTTTATTATTTCATTACCAAAATCACTTCGTGTGGTTTAATATTGTTCGTGATGGCGAAAATTTTCCGGGCCGGAATTCTCCGGGCCGGAATTCTTCGGGCCGGAATTCTTCGGGCCGGAATGAGCGGGCCGGAATTCTTCAGGCCGGAATTAGCGGGCCGGAATTGTACCCCCCCGGTGCGAGGGACGAAGAATGAACAGAATAAAAGCACGAAGAAGCAATTGATTTGGAAAAATACGTCAACTTTGACACATAATTGGCTTTCTAAACGTGTTTTTTTTTCATTCAAGTTTCGCGCACTCCTTGTTGCCATGTTTAATCGGCCACACCTTACATTTCTCTTTCCGATCGGTCACACAGAAAACCATTATTCCAGTAATCCAGTAATTCGGCTGTACATTTTTGAACGACTGATGCTGATTGGTTGCATAGCATTAATTAATACAAATGGCCAATCAGCAAGCCAGAGAGACCGTTCTGCGGTTATTGTCATTCCAGTGATTTCAATACTGATCCAGTGCGTTTTTTGGTCGCTGAATAATGTTAGACTGCTGTTGTAGCATTTTTCCTGTTTTTTTGGGTGTAAAGTTTGTCTGTAGTCCAGTCAATAAAATGAAGAGAAAGAAAATGGGCTAGCGGTCATCAAAAGTGCGACCGCCCACAAAGTACACAAAACATAACAATGAAAAAACACTACGCGCATACACGCAACTTCCGCAGCTTTTGAAAAGCAAAATGTAAATCCTCTGAGTCAACACTTGCTACCGGTGTGTGTAATTTTTTTTCGACAAAAACCAACGTTTCTTGTTTTCCATTATTACAGTTTGAGTGCCAAAATTAACGTTTTTTTAGACACGCTGAAAAATGCTCAGTACATGTCCTATTCCTTTTCATGTCCCTTGTCATGTCCTCTGGTCAGAAAGTCTTTTGTAATGTTGTATTTTCACCAGTTTACATACGAGGCGGGGCGGGACATAACGGATGTTCTTTGCATGTTTTCAGTTTTATCAAAAAAAAACACCTGTGCACTCTTGTGCTGATCATTTGAACCGAGCCACAGCACAGTCAAACGCCATAATTTGTGCTTATACACGTTATATTTGCCCATTTCGAAATTCCTCAACGTCTTGAGCAGCGACAACACGACAACGGCATTTGAACTTTTGAGCAGAATAATGACTGCTGGTCTAAAACCGTATCGAACGTTCGCGTTACTGCTGTTCCATCTGACCCCCTTCATCAATTCTATTCCAATTCCATCGGCGTCAAAAATTGAAAAACCGCATGAAAATGACGTGCGATTTCCGGCCCGTTGGACTGGTGACGCGCATAAGCAAACGGAATGCTTGGTTGAGGGGACAATTCCGGATTACGTCAGTAAGTGACATTTGTATTCAAAGGAACTGTAAGTTTTTCTCAATATTATCATCAAATTCTTGACAGCTACCGAAAATGTAACACGAACTCCAGTAGCTTTTATAATTGCACGGTGCTGAGAGTATGCAAACTATCGGTTTTTTATTATCATGCGGATGCGCGAGCGAGCGTCAGCGAGCGGACAGCGCATCACGCATTATATGAGCCGTTTTCCCCTCGCGCGCGTTTTTCAAACTTTCTCGCTGCCCTGCAGCGAGCATAGTATAAGCCACAAACTTGGTTCTGTGCACACGAAACGAACACCCAAAGTTGTGCTTGGAGCCGCGAAAAAATTTTCATCGGACGATTTTTCATACGCTCTGGACACGAAAAACCTATTCTGAAAATCGTGTTACTTCTTTCTCTTTCTATTTTTTTTTTTCTGGTATGTAATCAACATGTGTGCGCCCTTTCAGTTTTTACCTGCGACACTTTCACAGTCGAACAAAAATGTTTCCTGGGGTTATTCCATACGGAGATTTTGAAAATTGGGTTAATTTTTTACCCAGACCCTGTTTTTGGGTAAAAATTGGGCATTTTTAAAAGTTCGCAGGGTTTTCACCTGGTTTTAAGTGTGCGCCCTTTCAATTTTTACCTGCGACACTTTCACAGTCGAACAAAAATGTTTCCTGGGGTAAGTCCATCCGGAGATTTTGAAAATTAGATTAATTTTTTACCCAGACCTTGTTTTGGGTAAAAAATTGGGCATTTTTAAAAGTTCGCAGGGTTTTCACCTGGTTTTAAGTGTGCGCCCTTTCAATTTTTACATGCGACACTTTCACAGTCGAACAAAAATGTTTCCTGGGGTAATTTCATCCGTAGATTGTGAAAAAAATTTTGCCAGGGCATTTTTTTCGTCAAAATTGTGCATTTTTTACAGTTCGTAGCATTTCGACTGGGTATCAGCTTTTCACTCTTACAAATTTTGTCTGAGCTGCGAAAAATAATAGGAAAAAGGTCTAGTCCGTAGGAATTCAATGCGCTGATCACGGATTTTGGGTTAGTTTTCTTACGTGAGCAACTTTAGAAGCTGAATCGTGACGATTTCGAGCGAATCGGCCGTGGAAATTGGCGAAATCGGTCTAGAAACGAAAAACAAGAAAAGGGTGTTTTCCAGGGTAATTCAATGCGCTGATCACGGATTTTGGGTTAGTTTTCTTACATGAGCAACTTTAGATGCTGAATCGTGACGATTTCGGGCGAATCGGCCGTGGAAATTGGCGAAATCGGTCTAGAAACGAAAAACAAGAAAATGGTGTTTTCCAGGGTAATTCAATGCGCTGATCACGAATTTTGGGTTAGTTTTCTTACGTGAGCAACATTAGATGCTGAATCGTGACGATTTCGGGCGAATCGGCCGTGGAAATTGGCGAAATCGGTCCAGAAACGAAAAACAAGAAAAAGGTGTTTTTCCAGGGTAATTCAATGCGCTGATCACGGATTTTGGGTTAGTTTTCTTACGTGAGCAACTCTAGATGTTGAATCGTGACGATTTCGGGCGAATCGGCCGTGGAAATTGGCGAAATCGGTTTAGGAACGAAAAACAAGAAAAGGGTGTTTTCCAGGGCAATTCAATGCGCTGATCACGAATTTTAGATTAGTTTTCTTACGTGAGCAACTCTAGATGCTGAATCGTGACGATTTCGGGCGAATCGGCCGTGGAAGTTGGCGAAATCGGTCCAGAAACAAAAAACAAAAAAAGGCTGTTTTCCAGGGTAATTCAATACGCTGATCACGAATTTTGGGTTAGTTTTCTTACGTGAGCAATTCTAGACGCTGAATCGTGACGATTTCGGGCGAATCGGCCGTGGAAATTGGCGAAATAGGTCCAGGAACCAAAAACAAGAAAAGGGTGTTTTCCAGGGTAATTCAATGCGCTGATCACGAATTTTGGGTTAGTTTTCTTACGTGAGCAACTCTAGACGCTGAATCGTGACGATTTCGGGCGAAACGGCCGTGAAATTTGGCGAAATCGGTCCAGAAACGAAAAACAAGAAAAGGCTGTTTTCCAGGGTAATTCAATGCACTGATCACGGATTTTGGGTTAGTTTTTTTATGTGAGCAACTTTAGAACCTGAATCGTGACGATTTCGGGCGAATCGGCCGTGGAAGTTGGCGAAATTGGTCCAGGAACGAAAAACAAGAAAAGGGTGTTTTCCAGGGTAATTCAATCCGCTGATCACAAATTTTGGATTAGTTTTCTTACGTGAGCAACTCTAGATACTGAATCGTGACGATTTCGGGCGAATCGGCCGTGGAAATTGGCGAAATCGGTCCAGAAATGAAAAACGAGAAAAGGCTGTTTTCCAGGGTAATTCAATGCACTGATCACGGATTTCGGGTTAGTTTTTTTATGTGAGCAACTTTAGATACTGAATCGTGACGATTTCCGTGGAAGTGGGCGAAATTGGTCCAGGAACGAAAAACAAGAAAAGGGTGTTTTCCAGGGTAATTCAATCCGCTGATCACGAATTTTGAGTTAGTTTTCTTACGTGAGCAGCTCTAGATACTGAATCGTGACGATTTCGGGCGAATCGGCCGTGGAAATTGGCGAAATCGGTCCAGAAATGAAAAACGAGAAAACGGTTTTTCCAGGGTAATTCAATGTGCTGATCACGGATTTTGGGTTAGTTTTCTTGTATGGGCAACTCTAGATACTGAATCGTGACGATTTATGGCGAATCGGCCGTGGAATTTAGCGAAACCGGTCCAGAAATGAAAAACAAGAAAACTGTGTTTTCCATGGTAATTCATTACGCCGATCACGGCTTTTGGGTCAGTTTTTCTTTTGTGAGCGATTCTAGGTACTGAATCGTGACGATTTTGGGGAATCGGCCTAAAAAACGAAAAATGAAAAACCTGAGTTGTCCGGGGTTCAGAAGAATGTGTGACCAACGAATTGTGATTTTGGTCCGACCTTCGGGGCTTATGTAAAAGTCAGAATATTATCTAAAAATGCGGGAGACGCATATAAAAGGAGGAATATGGCCTTGTGTAAGCAGTGAAAGACTTGGCTCGACAACGCTTTTCAAGTCTCTGATGTGGTACACACGGATACAAGTACATAAGGGTCATATTTTTGCGCCGCGTTTGTTTGTTTTTTTTAAGCACGCCCCCCCCCCACCGATTCCGGAAACCCGAAGGTACCAAACTCCGGTGGGATTGGGGAATGGACGGCTTACCATCCCGTGGAACCAATACCCTCGGCACGTGAGGGGGACAGCCTATAAGCCCCGCTCTGTCCTGGGGGCACCATTGATCTTAGCCCGATTTCGGTTTCGGTGGCCTGCGGTCGCTATATCCCCGGAGGGCAGCGAATCCGAAAGTTTTCGTTTTCGTTTTCGTTTTGCTGAAAAGCGTAAAACTTTGAAGTTATTTTTTAATTGTCCGCTTCGATTTAATCTAAAATCACGCCATGTGCGAAATTCTGTAAATTCTGTGCAAAAACAGAACAATCAGAGATTGCAAAACATTGTTGCATGTAGCTTTTTCGTTGTTGTTAACGTACGCACCGCTGTGTACACACCAGCACCAGTGACAAAAAGGAGTTGTCTTCCGTTGATTTTCACCTTTTTTACCGGTGTCACCTTCAACTAGTGTGGCAGGATAAACCGTCTGTCCCGTGAGTCATTGCGTTTCACAGGAGACCTTGCGTTCCGCAATGCTTCTGCGATACAATTTGTCCTGGACAAACCAGTGTCAGCGAGCTAAAGTCTGATTGTTATTTTAGTAGTTTTAGTGGTCGCTAAATGCCCGAAATCCGCAAATGTGAAAGGTCATTTGTCTACAATAATACAAAGTACGAGGGTTGCCATGTGCAACCGAAATCATAAATAAACGCGCAAAAATATGACTCTTATGTACTTGTATCCGTGTGTACCACATCAGAGACTTGAAAAGCGTTGTCGAGCCAAGTCTTTCACTGCTTACACAAGGCCATATTCCTCCTTTTATATGCGTCTCCCGCATTTTTAGATATTCAGAAATTGAACTGCGGGTTCCCGATCAAAATAGTTTCTTCTGGCACTTTGCTTTTCTGACTTCTAGTGAGAATGAGAGCAGATTCTTTCACTCTATCCGTTATTCCAATAAAAACGTTTTCACAATTCATGCATTACTGAGTCGCGAATTTTCAGACGGCTACTTTTTCGGCCAAGTCTCCGCATCGTACGGCGATTGGTCGAACAGAGAGGGCGAAAAGTTGACGCACATTATTGACGCCATTGGCGGTGTTGTGTCGTATCACATTCACAATGGACAGGTTTGAAACTGTTTGAAAAGTTGGATAAAAATATTTGAGTTTGAGCAAAAACTAAAATTCAATAAAAACTAATTTAAAAAAACTTCAGAAAACTTCAACCACAAAAATCCGGTTTTTTTGCTTTTCAAGGTCGATTTCTCCGGTGCGTACTACCCTACAAAGCCATACCGAATCTGGCAGTATTACGGCATGAACTTCACTGGTCGATCGCAGGTCTGGCTCCCATAAAAAAGAACCTTTTTTAATTTTGTGTTCAGACAGAAGATTTTTGCGAAATTGTGCATCTTTTCCGTGCACCTCTGCACAGCGATTTCATATTTTTTAGAGGGTGGCACAAAAGCAATCAAGTGTTCAGAGGTCTCAAGACTTTCCTGTGATTGCAATCCATGTAGGATTTCCAAAGGAAAAAGTTCCAATTCAAAAAAGGCAAAAGCGTTTTCTTTCATGAAACTTTCGCTTTTCTCAGGTCTCGTGGAGCAGCTGGTCGGACTTCAATCGAACGTCGGCCGAGCAATGGCGACTGATCAACGTGCCCGAGGGTGTGGCACCTTGGCATCCGAATCGAAACTTTTGGTTGATCGGCGATCGGTTGATTGCCGTCGGACATGCGCCGCTGTGGATTGGACTGCAGTTCAATGTTGGTGATGTGGGTGATGTGAATTGTGCACGACTGGAGACTGCGGTGGATTCGTGTAGTTTTGGACGCGAAAAAGCGTTATTGACGATGTCGCGAGCATTTTCCAATGTGCAACACATTTTCGTGTGTATTTGGTAGAAACGACAATGCCATGAACAGTAATTGACTGTGGTAAAAAACGTGAACTGAGTGTTGTTGTGTGTGGTGTACCGCTGACGCGTACCGCTGATTGTGGTAAAGCCTTCTTGAGGTTTTTAAGGGTGGTATCACTGTACCACTTTTACCACTGTTATGCACACAAAAATACGGCAATGATCCTTATTTTTGGGCGTTACGTTTCAAGTTTAATGTCTAGCTGTGATATCCTGTTATGGGTTGAAAACATACTCGCAAATCAGGGCTCTTTTAAAACTAAAAAAGTACAGCTAATACTGAAGCATCAAATGCTGCAATTCAGGCTCAGAATCTGTCGAATTTCAAAACTGTCGACTTGAACGTGGATGAGCTTGCGGCGCTGTATGCAGCTCGTGGCAACAACAACGAAAACGCAAAGGACGAAACGCAAGAAACCGAATTCAGTATTCACCCACTGTTGATGTCATCAAATTCGATTGCCGACAAATCAAACGGACGAATTTGGTCCGTCTGTTCGGCCGTCGACATGCGAAATCGACAGTTTTATCTGCTCGTTTTTACGATCGACACTGAAAAAAAGCGAAAACTCAAAGGAATGTTTGCGTTGGGCGGCTGGCGAACGGAGACTGACTGCACGGAGGATGATCGGTTTACTGGTACGGTTTTGTGCTGGAACGAATGCAGCTCGCTGATTGGCTGCATGACGTTTGACAAGAGCCCATATATTGCAATGCAATTTGCTTTGCATAAACAATTTTGGGACAAAAAACTCAGTTTGAAATATTGATCACTGCCATTTAGTGGTCACTCCGATCAAATCTCCGAATAGAAAACCAGATAACATGTTGATTCGGATGCAGCGAAAGCAGCAGCAGAAAACTGTGTTCAAAGCTCAGAAATTTCAAAATCTAATTGAGGTGTAACGTATACCAATCATAAATTACGATCACTGCAACGAACCGTTAACGGTTTTCTTCCAAAGGCGACAAACGCAACCTCGCCAGTTACGTGCACTCGATCGCGGCTACCGATCGATTCCTGGTGATTCCACTGAGTTCGCTAGCGGTGAATCCGTGCAAGTTCAAGGCGCCGCCGTCGATTCAAGTGATACCGGGCATTGACAGGGGCGGCGTCTGGGGACTGGACTTTTACGACGACTTGCCCGTCAGGTAACATAAGTCCGACGATGTTTGGTTGCTGTTGTCACACTTAGAATTATCGAATTAACGAAATCGAATTTGTTATGCGGTCAACACTCAAACCATTCCCCAGATTTCTTGTCTTCGACATGATCGAGGCCGAGTTTCTGACGCTTGCGCCACTCGAGGCGGATTCGCCCGGATTCGTGAGTCACGTGACGAACGCATTCCACGAGCAGTTCGGCCATCTGAACGTCGACCTGATCAAGTACGATCACTCCGAGCAGTATCTCGATCGAATGTACGTCGCTGATTGGCTGAATCGAGCGAATTTGACGACCGAGAAATCGCCCGGCGCTCTGCTCGGCGGCACCGCAACGCGATACGAACTGAAACTGACGCTGAACCGGGCGAGAAATGCCGTCGCTGAAACGACCATCGTCGGCTTCGTAAGCTCACTGGTCGGGCGTTTCTTTTGTTATTGTTGAATTCTGTGGGCGTTTCTTCAAAGCGGCAAACCACGTGCTTGCAGCAACATAGATTCGATTGTAACTATTGCCATGTGTTGTTTGTGGCAATTAAAAATGCTGTAAGTTCTGAGTCAAACCCGCCCCGGAAGTGCCGGCCAGTGCAGCAAGTCTTGACTGACTATAAGATCTGTCTGTGTTAAAGCACCTTCGGCAGTTCTGCCTGGTGTCCGTCGCACTGACGAGTCAGGGGACACCGCGGTATGCGTCTACCTGGCGAAACCGCAAACAGCAAACTTCATGTATTGTATCAGTCGGCTAATGTAATTGTGTATGTGGTGGCCGCGACTGTCGAAAACCGTAATCCCCCATATGCCGTGATTGTCCCAAGCCGTGGCTACACAGACCGCAACTCCCCGGGACGCGATTTTCCAACCAGCGCATTTGTTCCGGAACACAAGATCGCGCCCCGGATCGTAATTCCGGAGGCGATTGTTTCTGACATTGTTTCTCAACTAGAAAAATGTCACTGAATCAAGATTGTAATCAACCAACAGAGCACGCATTGTAATAAAGTTTAATGTCAGAATGGTTATTCACTGTTCTCTCTGCATGAACGAGTTGATTGCCAAAAAAGCTCCATGGGCAGAGACAAACAACGTGGACGCAAAAACAGAAAACGTCTACAGGATCATTCCTCCGCGGATTGTGACTGACCGCAGTTCTGTTGCGTATTATTACAAACAAACAACGATTCGTTGAACTTGTTTTAGTACTTGCAATGACCTGGCTGCAAGTTCAACCAGAAACGCAGCCACGGCAACGAGATGCATCGCAATCAGCGCCACAGTCAACCAGCCCGCCGAGTTTAGCCCAATCGGCCGCACACTGGCTTGCTTGTGCTGTTTCTGCTCACAACTGCTGTCGCCGGCGTCACCGTCCTCCAAGGCCCGTCGTACGTCCAGCCGCGTGTAGCGTTGCTCGATCATCCGCAGCGCGTTCTTGTGTCGTAGCAGCGTCTCATCTAGCAGACGAATCCAGCGGACGGGCGTGTGCGGACTAAACATCAATCCGAACGGTGGTGTCCCGAGTTCCGGTAACTCGATCGCCACTAAACAGTACACCATTTTGTAGTGGTGGATTTGTGGCGCCAGTGGTGCTGCCAGAAAGAACAGACTGCTGTCAGCGAGCAGCAGTTCGGCATACACACTCGGTCGCTCTGCTCCGAGTCTCAGCTGCAACGGTGGATTGGCGCGCATCGCCGCGCGAAAGGCCGGCGAATTTTCGACGGTGTTGCTGTACCTGAGAGAAAATCGAAAAAAATCATCAGTACGAATGAGACTCTCATGTGCACGATTTTCGTTCCGCAGAATCAGAATGCCGCGGTCTTATTTTTGCTTACCAGTCCGTCTGTCCAAGACTGTCCGAATTGATCAGCAGCCTCATTCTACTCGTCGACACGGCAGTCAGCATTTCGTCGTAGTTACGGAACGGCTTACGGTCATGGATAACAAGCAGACGCGCGAGCAGAGTGTTGCTGTAGATGGCGAGGAACATGGCCACTGCCAGTTTGTGCACGATGTTCCACAAGCCGATAGCGCAAGATGCTTGAGTGTCGCGATCATCACTTCTGTTCGTGGTATGACGTTCGAGCCTCTTGCGGAGTTTGTAGATGACAAAGATCAGCGAACAGACAAGCCAGATGTTGGAGGTGTACATGTCATGATAGCCATGAATGGAGCCGACTTTGCTGGCTGAAAAATCTAGAATCGCGTTTTTGATGTTTCTCGACCACTCTTTGAACACAGAGCTTTCAGGCAAGTTTCAAAGCTCAGTTTCGGTTGAAACCCCAAAAATCGGGTCTAGAAAGCGTAATCTAAAAACAATTCATGATGTGTTTCTCGGTCGACTCACCAGGTCCATAAAGTCCCATAATCGGGAACCCGTTATCTGCAGGCAATGTTGCTGAGAACTGATACCCGCGCGCCAGTCTTTGGTTAGACACGGACCAAATCGAGAAAACCGAATCCACCAATCCGCTGTCGAGTAGTTCAAATGAAACTTCATAATCCGATTGATTAACATATTTGCCGACTCGGAATGGCACTATTTCAAATGACAAATCAGCGGCTCTGAACACTAATCGCGCCTGTTCCGCGTACTTTCCCGGATACGGACAGGTGCGTGTTACAGTTAAATTTGTCGAAAGCGCACAGACATCGATTTCGTTCGGCCAAAAAGTCAACCGGAACGGTCTCTCACGATTATCGTTGCGACTGTGGGATGACATTTATTTATTCAGTTTTGATGAGTTTTATTCAACTGAATATGGACCCTTGGCATATTCGTCGTTTATGAAATAACTGAGTGCACTGTAAAAGTGGGTTTGTTTTTAGAAGGACTATGGAGCACCCCCGCTATTGACTGACCAAAAATATTTTGCCAGCATTCGGATTCTGGAATGATACAACCAATTCGCCAAGTAACAAATTTTGGTTATATGGTCTGTGATTGCTGTTCTTCCTTCCCATGCGCTTTTCTTTCCGGCACCGAAAATGTTTCATAAAAACTGAACAGTTAATCTGCAAAATAGAGTTCCATAGAGCGGTCAAACGTCATATGATTACACATTTCAAGGTTGATTTATCCTTCGGAGGTTTCAAAAGTATATGCATTGTTTATGATTGAAAGTCGAGCCGTTATTTACCATGCGTTTTTTACATTCCATTTCAATCATCAGCGGCAGCGCCCCCACCTTCTTCACAAACATGTACATTGTACATACATTCTGTGTTTACTTTGAGAACAAAATTTCCACCTCTTTCATTCAATTTTCCTTGAACGAAAAACATTTGAATGATAACGTGTCTAACAAAGTAAAAAATTCGTTAATTAAAGTAACAACTGCTCACGATTGCCAGAGACTGCGAATGTCCCAAACCGTACATAGTTGTAGACTACTTTCCTCCATTTTCTGGCCGCGATTGTCCCAGACTGCAACTGTCCAGGACGTAACTGTGAAGGCAGCGATAGCGGTAGTTCCATCCAGGTAGGGATTTTTGTCCAGGCCACGATTATCCAGGTCGCACTTCTCTATCCTAGGATGGTTCCATCCAGCAGTTATAATAGAGCTGCGATTTCGTGAGTTCTTCTGATTGAACTAACACCAACCATCATGATACACAATTGGAACCGAATACAATCGTACGTAACCGTAACTAGAATTGTTTGTTTTCGCACCGCAGACTTTGAAAAATACACAATCTTAAAAACAGAAAACAGTCAATTACAACGCAGAATTGCGGTTAAAATTACAAAAATGACATGGAAAGAAAACGCGGAAAACGACAACGAATGTCAAAGCGTCTCGCGCTGCTGCAAAAGTGCTCCGAACAGTAGCAAATCCAACAACAATAGAGGGTCGTTCGGTCGTAATGTAGCTGTCAGTTTGGCCTTGGTCGATTCGTGTCTCATGGATCCGTGTAATCTGGTTTGTTTATTACACATAATAGCTGTGTCGTTTGATGTGTTTCAGTCTTCGGAATGACCTGGCTGCCAGTTCAACCAGAAACGCAGCCACGGCAACGAGATGCATCGCAATCAGCGCCACAGTCAACCAGCCCGCCGAGTTCAGTGCAATCGGCCGCACACTGGCTTGCTTGTGCTGTTTCTGCTCACAACTGCTGTCGCTGGCGTCACCGTCCTCCAACGCCCGTCGCACGTCCAGCCGCGTGTAGCGTTGCTCGATCATCCGCAGCGCGTTCTTGTGTTGTAGCAGCGTCTCATCTAGCAGACGAATCCAGCGGACGGGCGTGTGCGGACTGTAGATCAGTCCTAATGGTTGCGTGCCGAGCTCCGGTAACTCGACCACTTCCAAGCAGTACACCATTTTGTAGTGGTGAATCAGGGACTCTATCGGCGACGGCATGAACAGCAGACTGCTGTCAGCGTTCAGTATAGCAGCGTATGATGTCATGTTTTCAGACGTGCCGAGCCTCAGCTGCAGCGGTGGATTTGCGAGCATTGCCGCTCGAAACGCCGGTACATTCGCACATGTACCGTTGTACCTGAAAATAGGGACGCTGACGCGTGATTTGCTTCCCTCATTCTTCAGGATGTTTCAGGAGTACAGTGGCGGCCAAAAGTTTGGAAACCCCTGCGTGCGTTATTACTCTGCACATGAGCAAATATTTTTGATTTTTGGAACAAGATAACTGTTGTGTTCACAAAAACAAAGCTCGCCTGTGTTGGGGAGAAACGCACAATAAAAGCACGCATATACCACAGCACATACGCGCGCGCATGGGGGTTTCCAAACTTTTGGCCGCCACTGTGGGTAGGTGTTTGACGCGTTATGTTTTTTGACAAACAAATACCGCTTGTTTTTATTCTAACTGCATACCAATCGAGTTGCGCTGGACTGTCTGCATTCAGCAACAGCCTCATTCTACCCGTCGACACGGCAGTCAGCATTTCATCATAGTTTCGGAACGGTCTACGATCGTTCACAACGAGAAGACGCGCGAGCAGAGTGTTGCTGTAGATCGCCAGAAACATGGTCACTGCCAGTTTGTGCACGATGTTCCACAAGCCGATCGACCACTTCAGTTGAGCACCGCAGACGCCTTTGTCGGTGGCAAGATTTTCGAGCTTCTTGCGGAGTTTGTAGATCATGTAGATCAGTAGACAGATCAACCAGATATTCGTCGTGTACATGTCGTAATAACCATGAATAGAACCGACTTGGTTGTCTGAAAATGGGGAATCTGTGCAAGTATGCACCACCCCCGATGTGATGTGTTTTTTGAATCCAACGTTCTCTCCAAACCCGGCTTCTAGCGCCGTTATGCTCATTCGCATGCTCGGAAGTGCTGACGTGACTGAGTTTGAGAATTTTCAAGTTGATTGATACTGGTTGATTGCAATAGTGTGTGACTCAATATGCTCGTGTTATTATTCCCAAATCGTTAGTCACGCAGTTCTTCTCTTGTTTTGTTTACTTGCTAGCCAGCTCCACACGATCCATTACTGTGCTCTCAATTAAAACGCTAAAACTGCACAAGTTAACGGGAATATGAAATGACAAAAGAGTGGCCCAGACCACAACCGAAAACCCTTCTAAGTGTGGCTACGACCAATGCTAGAAAAATAGCTCAGACATTCACAAGCGATCTAGCTTGTGCCGCATAGCAGCACGGACTACGGTAACTCAGGCATATAAAGGGACATCACAAATGGTCAGCAGCCCGTTAGAGGACACGGCGGCAATTTTTTTATTATTTTTGTTTTTTCTTACCGCACCGGTTTCGAAAATCAAAAAGCGTTCATCAAACACGTGTTCAAGCAGGAAAATAAATTAGTAATTTTTTCTCCAGCACACACTGTGAAAACTGTAATCAACTGGGCAGCAAATAAAAAGATATCGGCAACTAAAACGGTTTTCTCAAGTGTGTTACCTTTCTCAGTCGCGCGATGTCCATATAATGCCACTTTCGGAAAGCCGCTATCACTGGGCAACACTGATGAGAACCGGTACCCGCGCGCGAGTCTTTGATTAGACGCGGACCACTCCGCGAAATTTGAGTCCACCGCTCCGCTGTCCAGTAAATCGTATACAAGCGCATAATCGGACCGATTATCATCGTTGTTCAGTCGAATTGGGACTACTTCAAACGACAAGCGAGCGGCTCGGAAGACGAGCTCCGCCTGCTCCACGTTTTTACCCGGAAACGGACAATCGCGGGTGCCGCTTAGATTGGACGCCAGCGCACACACGGCAACTGGCCAGAAACTCAATCGGAACGGTCGCTCACGATTGTCCATTGCGACTGAATGGTGGTGTCATTTGGCATTGTGGCATATGTGTCAGTGCAACGACTGTGCGTGAAGTGTGCAATCAATCACACGCGACTTGACTGCAAGCGCACGAGAGCGGGAATCAGGATGCGTGGAGGAACTCTTCCTCTTCATAAACCGTTCAGTCGATTATCCAATAAAAATGATTTTCTGGCCATCTTCTGATGCCGGAAATCTGATTTCCATCTTTCGCTGTGCGTAACGAACCTTGCTTGTAGTTATAAAATCTGTAATCACTGTGTGGAGCATTTTTGTTTCCTGCACCAAAACTACGTAAACTAAATTTGAAATAGACTTTATTGAACTGAACTGGAGTGCCGAAAACAGTATCCAACAATCGAACGTCGAAATATCATGGAGTTCATTCCAGGTTTATTTCAATAAATTGTCTCCAACTTCAAAAGTGGTTTCAATAAGTGGTTTAAAAATTTTGTGTCATGTTTCTGACTGAAACGTGAGTCGCTTATGTTTGCAATGTTTTCGTTCCGACCGCGGTCGATTAATGCCACATTTTCTCTGTTTGCTTTAGAAACATGAAGTTCATCTCTTCCATCAATTTTATCATCCACCAATAACGATAACGAGTTTTGTTTCCAAAATACAAAGTGTCATAGAAAACAAGATGTTACCTAGAAACGTTTTGAAAACTCTAAAACTACACCAGCATTATTAAAAACGTCAAAAACTACTGAAATTCGAAACACAAACACGAGATGAACCTCCGTTCTGCGGGGTTCTGCGGGAATACTAGCTCCGTGGTGGGCTGCAGCACGGTGGTGTGCGTCTTTCCGTCATTCATGCGTCACCCTCGTGGCCTGGTGGTAGCGCGTTTGGACTCTTGCCTTAGGTCGGCGGATCGAGCCCCGCCGAGGGGTGTGTGTGTGCACTTAAAAGCAGAGAAAACTCGATGGGCGCCCTACACGACGGCGTTCTGAACGGTTTTCTGGGTTAGCCTGGCTAAAAAAAACATCGCCTAAAATCCCCAACACCACCACCACCATCAACAACAACCACAAGTTTTGAGAATCAAACAATCACCAAACGACTGAATTTTAACGGAAAAACGTGTGACGTGAAACAAAACTTTTGCAGGACTCCGCCGGCGTCGAGTTTCCCGCGATGAACGAACGGTTCTCCGGTCAGCCGTACGAGTGGATGTATGCGGTGCAGCGGGTGTTCGAGCGCGAGTCGCATCTGCTGAAGGCGTCGACGACACGGCAACACCAACGACTCGTGTATTCGGTCGGCCGGAGCAGCGTGCTCGTGGCGAATCCGGTTTTCCTGCCGTCCCCACGCGGCACGGCCGAGGACGACGGACTGCTGGTGGTCAGGGCGATGGACGTCGACGGCGCCGGACGAGGTACAATGTATTATTATCGTTTCAGGAACACTGGAGGGGAGGCACAAGAGTTTCACGGCCTAAGGAAACACCCGCAACCGAATTGAATAATTTGACACCAAAAAAACAGCCAATATCATGCTGCAGGTTTGCTGCCAAATGTTTGCAGGCCTGCTGATATTCGTGAACGCGACGGACATGCGCGAGCTCGCGCGAGTGCACGCGCCCGCGTCCGTGCCGCTCGGCTTTCGCAACGCCTTTTTCACGCACCAACAACTCGGCTACCGTACGCCGACACGGACTCATTCGAGGAATTCGATATCGACAAACGCAAATGCGAACCGAACTACTAGCCCGTTGAAACCGTTTACCACGCGTTGGTTCCCATCGCTCGTCCGGAGACCGTTCATTTATCCGTCAACGAGTTTTCAATCGACCACAACGCGGCCGTCGCTGTCAACAGGAGACTACGGTTGGCGACCAATTGGTGGCTATACTTCGCGCAGCTACGGTAGATACAGTACACCGGTTTACGGTAGATACAGTACTTCCGGTTATGGTAGCTACAGTACACCGAGTTACGGTAGCTCGAGCACTACCGCGGGTGCGCGAAAAGGTGGTGTGGACGATGATCAAGAAATGGACCTGCTGACTGACGAGAAAATCGTCGGTCAATTCTACGGTCGAAGTACGGCCGCGTTGTGTCGATTCTTTCCGCGGCTGTTCGTGCACATTGGTGACATGTGCCCAAGAGGTGGACGATGATTTTGGTTGGATTGGTTTCCAAGCCAGCGACGCTGGTCACACAGCCGAGTTTTTTCTGGGTGCTTCTTTTCATTATTATGGAGACGGTGATGAGTTTCGAACTTCATGACGACATAAAGATCTTTATCAATACTGACACATACAGGATTTCTGCGATGAACGAACAATAAAGGATTAAACACAAAACGCATCTATATGACAGAGAACATCGTGGGAAAAGACGTTTACAAATGTACAACGAAAACGAACTGATGACCCTTCAGTATGAAGCGAAAAAAATCTATTACTTTGAGATCATAAACGCGCTGGTGAAACAAAAGTGTAAGAATGAGAGAAAAGGAGCAGAGTGTGAGAAATCACTACGCTGGCTTGACCATTGCTTTCTCAAACCGCTGCCACTTTCATTGGCGCCGTTCGACAGCTGGAAACAAGTCAACAGTTTGGTCAACAAAATATCTCAACAAATTTGCTTCACGCAGAAAAAAACATCACATCCTGCACTGCACCTGCCCTGCATATCTAAAATGATGTGACTGAAACGGACCGACTGTAATTTTTTTGAAATATGCGTTGTTGGATACAGTGCAGTTTTAGTTGCAGTGGAGGCAGGATGTAGTGCGTTTTCGCAATGCATGTTACAGTGCAGGATGCAATGTTTTTCACCGCGTGTGCTACGTTTTTTCGCAGTCATCGACACTAACGCAGTTAGCACACGGCTTTCCGAGCAATGAATGGATGGCTCCATTCCTACGTATAATCTACAAAACTACAATCAACACGTTTGTTTGCGCGGAAACACTGCCGCTGATTGGTTGGTTATCGTTCCGTTCACCTGTTGTCTCTTGTCGAGCGCGTGTTGTGCATTCGACTGGTGTGCGTTCGCAACACGGCGACCATCCACGCCAGCAGGTGACTCCACGCCAGTACGCAAGTGTCGTCGCCGGCCTGCAGCTGGTGTTTCCACTGTTCGTCGCTCAGTTGAAGCACGTAACTCACGATCGTCGACTTGATGCTGCACAGCACACGACTCGTGAACGTGATGCCTGCGCAAATAACGGACATACGGGTAAGTGTGTGAACAACCGTAATTGTCAGTATGAGTGATGGGTTTGCCGAGCAAAAAAAAACACATTTTACGATCTCACCGCGGTTATATTCTCAGTCTTGCGGCAGAGTCCGGCCAAACATAAACGCGCGCGTCACTAAAACAAAATTGTCAAACGAGCCCGATTTCAATCGGTGGACTACCGTCTCTTATCAGTTTCTGCAACTCGATATTGGGTTTGCAGACGTGAAAAGAACCCAGTTTCAGTCTTTATGTGGCAATTCACATTCGCTTAAGTGACTCCGGTCCTATTTAGCGGACTCGGATCCCTTTGCCAATTTTGAATTTCCGTGCGTCATACAGGAAAGATGAAAACTGTTGCCGCAATTCCACCATGAATATATGGTGTTATATATGGTGTTACACGCAATATATATTGTCTCGCAAAACGCAAAAAAATAATGATGTCTCACCAATATTCCGATGCGCCCGGGCCATCGCGTCGAACTGCGCCTGTATCCGCTCGGCGAACTGTTGCGTGTCGTCGCTCAGGAAAATGCTGTCGAAGAAGCGCTGCATCGTGACGCCCTGTCGTCGGATGGCCGGTCTCGCGAGCAGCGCCGCTTTTGGCGAGATCATCGTTTCGCTCGCCACGTTGCCATTCGCCACGTTTTCATCGGCAACACCATCGTGACACGTCATCACCACGGCGACGTCACCCTCGTGGCCTGGTGGTAGTGCGGTAGACTACAGTCTGTGCGCTCGGGCGATCGAGCCCCACCGAGGGGTGTATAGGCACTTAATGACAAAGAAAACTCGATGGGCGCCCTACTCAATGGCGTTCTGTACGCTTCTCTGGGTTAGCCCTGGCTGAAAAACATCGCCTAAAAATTCCAACAACAACAACAACCATGATGACGGGCGTCGCCGTTGCCGCGGCGTTGCTCGTCCATCATCAACTCGGCGAGATCGTCGACGCCGAAATAGCGCGCGTACTCCCCCCCCCCCCCCCCCCACTCCCCTCCCGTCCCCCCTCCCTCCCCCTTTTTTTTTTCAATTTCGGAGAATTAACACCGGTTGCACCTAAGAGTGGGGGGGCCTAGTACTGAAGTGCTGCTACACGGGGTCAAAATCAAACTAATGGTGCAGCGTTATTCTACTCAACAAGGAGCTTCAGTTTCACCCATAAACCATGCCTTGAAACTCCCTATAGCGGCCGCTATAGGGCGCGAAATTAAAAAAAACCTCGATTTTTTGCCGTTTTTTGCAAAGTGTACCATGTTGCAACGCATTTTTCTACCCAAGCGGATGTTTTTCAGAACCTGAAATAGTGTGCGTTTTGAAGATCTTGCGGAGCTCTACCAAGATATTAGCTCCGTCAAATCGGATCGTGTCCCTATTTTTCACTGTGAGCTACGCAAAATTACTTTTTTTTTGCATTTTTCACACTTTTTCCTTACTTTTATTTTCATGCAATGACAAAACAGTTTCTGACCCTGACTTTTGTGTCAAACAGGGGTTTTCGAGGTCGCTGAATTTGAATCTGACCTTAGATTTTTGCCCCGGGCAATTTTTTGCCCTAAAATTGGGCAAAAACGCATTTTTTGCGTTTTTCAGTGTTTTTTGTTTTAATGTTTTAATTTTATGCGTGGATTTTATTAAAAAAACTATTTCTGATATAGCTTTACAACCGTTGTACTTGAATCAGTTTTTATATTTTGCAACTGACCGCTTGCTCACCCAAAAAATGGGTAAAATGTTGATTTTTTTGCTTTTTTCATATGTTTTCGTTTCACAGTGAAAAAAATCAGTTCAGAAAAAACTTTTAATTTTAATTTTTAATTCTCCAGGAGGTTTTCAAGATCGCTGAATTCGAATCTGATTTTAGATTTTTGCCCCGGGCATTTTTTTGCCCAAAAATTGGGCAAAAACGCTTTTTTCGCGTTTTCAAGTGGTTTTTGTTTTAATTTCTAATTTTAAGTGCGGATTTTTATTTAAAAAACTGTTTTCTAATAGCTTTATTACTGCTATACTTGAATACGTTATTATATTTTGTAACGGACCACTTTCTCACCCAAAAATGGGTAAAATATGGATTTTCTGCCGTTTTCAGACGTTTTCGTTTCATAGTAATAAATAAGTTTGAAAACAATTTTTAAAACCCCTTCCTAGAAGGTCCCAAATGCGCCGAATCCATATCTGTAGGCAAATTTTACAACTGACCCATTATTAACCCTTATAAATGGGTAAAAATCTACACTGTAGTCTTTCTGTTGTCGTTTTTCTTTTTTGTGTTTGAACCAGACTTGTAAATTGATGTTAATTTGTCCTCGAGAATTTTTTACGCCGCTGAAGTTGAAATTGTTTTTGGTTTTTTAAAACTGGTGCTTTTTACCCCAATTTTACCCAATTGGGTAAAAACTGTCACTCTCAGCTTTTTGTTTGAAACTTACATTATGAATGGTTTTGCGTTTCTTTGATGCTTGAGATTGATGAATTCAAGTCTGATGTCATGCACCGAGACTACTGTTTTAACCCAAAAGGGTAAAAAGTGGGGCAAAATATAAGGGTAAATGTATATTCGGTATGGGTACATGTCAGTCTGTCAGTCTTGAGAAAAAACTTGTGAGCTTTAGAAAATAAAAGACTAATGAAAATGAAATACACTAACTAGAATACAGAACCTTTTAACCTTTACAAGCTTGTTTCTCGCAAAAAGCAAAAAGACCTGAAATAAGGCAAGTGCATAAGTATTTACCCTTTTGGGTTAAAACACTAATCTCGGTGCATGTAGCAGACTTGAATTCATCAATCTCAAGCATCAAAGAAACGCAAAACCATTCATAATGTACGTTTCAAACAAAACGCTGAAAGTGACAGTTTTTACCCAATTGGGTAAAATTGGGGTAAAAATGCACCAGTTTTAAAAAACCAAAAACAAATTCAATTTCAGCGGCGTAAAAAACTTTCGAGGACAAATTAACATCAATTAACAAGTCTGGTTCAAACACAAAAAAAGAAAAAGGTCTACAGAAAGACTACAGTGTAGCTTTTTACCCATTTATAAGGGTTAATAATGGGTCAGTTGTAAAATTTGTACATATATGGATTCGGCGCATTTGGGAACTCCTAGGAAGGGGTTTTAAAAATTGTTTTCAAACTTATTTATTGAAAACGTCTGAAAACGGCAAAAAATCCATGTTTTACCCATTTTTGGATGAGAAAGTGGTCCGTTACAAAATATAATAACGTATTCAAGTACAGAAGTTGTAAAGCTATTAGAAAACAGTTTTTTTAATAAAAATCCACACTTAGAATTAGAAATTAAAACAAAAAACCACTGGAAAACGCAAAAAAAAATTTTGCCCAATTTTTAGGCAAAAAATTGCCCGGGGCAAAAATCTAAAATCAGATTCGAATTCAGCGATCTTGAAAACCTCCTGGAGAATTAAAAATTAAAATTAAAAGTTATTTCTGAACTGATTTTTTTCACTGTGAAACGAAAACATATGAAAAAAGCAAAAAAATCAACATTTTACCCGTTTTTTGGGTAAGCAAGCGGTCAGTTGCAAAATATAAAAACTGATTCAAGTACAACGGTTGTAAAGCTATATCAGAAATAGTTTTTTAATAAAATCCACGCATAAAATTAAAACATTAAAACAAAAAACACTGAAAAACGAAAAAAATGCGTTTTTGCCCAATTTTTGGGCAAAAAATTGCCCGGGGCAAAAATCTAAAGTCAGATTTGAATTCAGCGACCTCGAAAACCCCTGTTTGACACAAAAATCAGGGTCAGAAACTGTTTTGTCATTGCATGAAAATAAAAGTAAGAAAAAAGTGTGAAAATGCAAAAAAAGTAATTTTGCGTAGCTCACAGTAAAAAATAGGGACACGATCCGATTTGACGGAGCTAATATCTTGGTAGAGCTCCGCAAGATCTTCAAAACGCACACCATTTCAGGTTCTGAAAAACATCCGCTTGGGTAGAAAAATGCGTTGCAACATGGTACACTTTGCAAAAAACGGCAAAAAATCGAGGTTTTTTTTTAATTTCGCGCCCTATAGCGGCCGCTATAGGGAGTTTCAAGGCATGGTTTATGGGTGAAACTGAAGCTCCTTGTTGAGTAGAATAACGCTGCACCCTTAGTTTGATTTTGATCCCATGTAGCACTAGGCCCCCCCACTCTTAGGTGCAACCGGTGTTAATTCTTTAAAGCAACTCCCTTTTGCCAGAGACCCGCCCAACCAGGGGAAGCCCAAAAAATAGAGTATCAACTATATCGTCAAAAACAAGCCAGTTTGTTTTGACCAAAAACATCAAAAAAAAATCACCCACACAAAGATTGTGTGTGAGATAATTTGTATGAAAAGAGATTTAAATTAAGGTTGGCCCGCCAAAAGCGCAAAGAATTAGCCTCTGGAATTTATATTACCCTTGTTTTTGCTTGTTTTCCCCCTTCGTTATCTTCTGATTTCTCCACTACTAAAACAACGAGTTGGTAGCGCTGTTCAGAACAAAGAGAAAATTGCCGACAGTTGTCAGCGTGGTGTGCCACCGCAGTTCCGCACCGTGGTCCCAATAGTATAGGTCCACAATGTTCAATAGTAGCGGTATTGAGTGTGACATCAGGAACTTTACAATGACCACAAGAACCATTCGGGTTACCTGACGCTCGGTTTGTTCTGAAAAGTCAGTCAATAAGACAAACAGTCGTTTGTTTCAACAAGTCAATTAGCCAACCAATCAGCCAATCAGTCAACCATCAAGCTCACATTCACACTCACACAGTCACGCTCACGCTCACACTCACGCTCACAACCACACTCGCGCTCCCACGCGCACTCGTACTCACAATCAAACACACATTCACACTCACACTCACACTCACACTCACTCACACTATCACTCACAACCAGATGGCACTCACACTCGGAGTCACACTCACATCCACATTCCACATAATCATACCCACAGTCACACTCACACCCACATTCACACTCACAATCACACTCACACTTGCACTGCCTCTCACACCCACATCAATCCAGACTCACATCACACTCGCACTCCCACTCACGCTCACGTTCACAAGCACAAAATCACACTCATGCTCACACTTGCTCACCTTGCCTCCTAACGGCGTTACTCGCTTACGTAGACTTTTGCCCTGACTTCCGCCATCACCGCCGAGTCGTTTGCTTTTTCCCTATCGACTGAATCATGCTGAGGCCAAAGATGACCAATAGCACACTGGGCAGCCCGCGTTGCAGTGTCGCCAGAATGAGCATTTGCATAGACGAGATGGTGACTTTCAGTCGACGCGCAGTTCAGAGGGCATCGTGTGCACTGACAGTTCACCGGTGTCTATCGTGTAGCACGGCTCGATGGCGCGTCGAGATCAATGCTGCTGACAGCAGCGCACGCAAGCACGCAACTCAGCCAGACAATGTGCGGATGGCGGACGAAAACGGCTGTAAACAGAAAGAGCAAGTGTGGTTGGTTTCCGGTTCAGTTTTGATGCCCCCCCCCCCCCCCCCCCCCCCCCCCCCCCCCCCTCCCCCCCCCCCCCCTCCCCCCCCCCCCCCCCCCCCCCCCCCCCCCCTCCCCCCCTCCTTCCCCCCCCCCCCCCTCCCTTTTTTTTTCTCCCCTTTTTTCTCCCCCAACTTTCCTTCCTTCCCCCCTCTCTTTTTCCCCTTCTTTTCTCTTTTTTTTTACTCCTTTTTCTCCTTCCCTTCCCCCCTTCTTTTTTTCCCTTCTTTTCTTTTTTTTCCTCCCCCTAATCTTTTTTTCCCCTCTCCTTCTTTCTTTTTCCCCACTCTCCTTTTCCCCCCCCATCATTTCCCCTTCCCTCTCTTTTTTTTTTTTTTCCCTATTTCTTTTTTTTCCCCCTCTATTCTTTTTTTTTTCCCCTTCCCTTTCATTCTTTTTTTCCCTTTCTCCTCTCCTTTTTCTCTCCCTCCCCTCTTTTTTCCACTTTTCCTTTTCTCTCCCTTTCCCTCCTCCTCTTCCTTTCCCCAAAATTTCCCCCCCCTTTTTCTTTCTCTTTTTTCCCTCTTTTCCCTTCCTCCTTTTCCCCTTTTTCTTTCCAATAAACTTTTCTCATTCTCTCTTTTACTTTCTTATTTTCTTTTTCCCCCTTCTTTTTTTCCTCTTTCCTCCCTTTTCTTCTTTTCTTTCCCCTTTTCCCAAAAAACAAAACAATTCCCCCTTCCCCCACTCATTACAATACTTACTTTTTTTCTTTTCCTCCTTCCTCTCTTCTCTTCTCTCTCTTCCTCTTTTTCCCCTTTTTTTTTCTCTTTTTTTTCCCTTTTCTTTTCTTTTTTCTTTTCTTTTTTTCCCATCTCTTCCCTTCTTTTTCCCCCTTTTTTAAATTCCCCCTTCTCCTTCTTTCTACTTTTTATCTCATTTTTTATTCTTATCATTCACTTTTATCCCCTAAAAAAATTAATGTGAAGTTTTGCATTTTTAACACACTCTGAATGGAATCATCAACATTCGTGGTGTGCAAAACGTAGTAAATTACATATTCTCTGCTTACAGGTACCGTATTACCCCCAATAACCCCCATAGAGGATTTTAATACGTCAGCGACTTTAGGGGGGTTTGGGGGGGTTTATTTGCAAAAAATTCTAGGGGTGACTTTTCACAGAGATTTCGTTTTGTAACAGCCTTTTGTAATGAAATTACCATTAACTCATCCCTTTGGGGCCTTTGGTAGCACAATTTCACCAATGTCACTGCATTCACCACTGAATTCGCTGGGTATGTGTTTCAAACAGGTTTCCAATTAACCCCCATGGGGGATTAGTTGTGGGGGGGGGGATTATTCGGAATCCTGTCGGGGGGTGGGGGTTTATTGGTGGGGGGGGGGGGTTTAATGGGGGTAATACGGTATCCCTCCTCATTTACATCTACACGGTGTAATTCGTATTTATGTGGACATCAACAATAGTTTTCATAAATCATCGTGGTATAAATATTGAAAATCAAATTCACGAAACGCTCATAACCGAAAGGTTGATCAATGAATCAAAGTTCCAGAGCATAATCGTGATGTGGTCGATACATGATATGATAAAAGTTACCGTTGTATGTACATGTTCCGGATTTTGATATAACTTTTATGAGCACGCACAGTTATGCTGAAATTATGTACCACATCAACTTTGTGAAGATTATGGTTCAATCATGAGTAATTAGTGTCTTGCTGGAGAGTAATTTAGTTTTAATAATTTAATTCTCAATTAAAGCTACAAGAGCGACCGGCTGTTGTTTATTTACAATGATGCGCATACACAAAACTGATTTGCATGACACTCACAGGCAACCAAAATTATTTGGCTTCCAGCAGGATTCAAAGTGCCTAATACAGTCTTTTTGTTGTTTTTAAGCCATTGTAAACAGCTTTCAGTGGATGTTTTTACACGCTCAACATATTTTTCAAATAAACAACTCTGATGAATGTAATTAAAATTTGTAAGCTAGTATACCCACTTGTTTACGACAAGTATCTAGATATACTCGCAATGAAGTTGCGACGAAAAATGGTGTTAAATTTGGCTACTTTCAGTTATGCATGCAGTGCACGTATTCGATGGGTGCACGCTGTTGTAGATGGTTTTAGCGAAATGAGTTGTGGAGATATGATGAAATGAAGAAATAAGAAATGAATGGATAGTTTCTTCGTATGACGTTTGTAAACATACATAAAGTACAAAACTTCGCTGCATACTAATGGATACCGTTCGCGGGCAAGTGGGTGAAGCCCCATGATCAAAGACCGTACAGTGGTTTCAAACCTTCTTTAATCAATAGTGGGCTGCTTCATAATAATCAACTTTTATATTTGAAGCATTTGCAAGGGCGGGTCCAATAAGAACAACGTTAAAAAATAAGCGACTTGACAACACTTGCAGCAATGGAAAAACTTTGGTCTCCAGTTGTAGTATATTTAAAATTTTGCAACACGCGCTTAACAAATACGGGCACAGTAACTCGCACAGATTTCGTTTCAGTTTAGTGTTATTATTCAGAAAACAAAAGCAAAAATATCCGGC
The DNA here is from genome assembly GCA_030248135.1 of Theristus sp. LFF4_11. Taxonomy (NCBI): domain Eukaryota; kingdom Metazoa; phylum Nematoda; class Chromadorea; order Monhysterida; family Xyalidae; genus Theristus; species Theristus sp. LFF4_11. The sequence goes on along the minus strand of JASANC010003330.1, from coordinate 6,442 downwards.
AACAAAAAGTTATTGTGTGCACAGAAAACTACCATGGCACCATTTAAAAACTGATATTGGAGCCGCCATTAATTTGACCGTTTGATAAACTCATTTTAAATGGACGACGTTAGTTTGATTATGAAAATAATTTGATTCCGTTGTAATTCAGTGGCAAAAAGCAACAAAAAATGTAGCAGATGCACTGAAGTAGCGCCGGAAACACAACACAATACAAACCAAACGACCGAAAGATAAAATTGTTTGCAGATTCTTATTTGAGCCAGCACGACACAAAAACATTCAACATTTTGACAAGAAACAAGAATCGAAACATAAAAAAGTACAATATGAATAGGCGGTTTTGCGGTTTTCGGCAGAAAATAGAGAAACACTAACTCACACTAATGTACAAGTATGAAGACGGCAAAGTTTTGCAGGGTCTTTTTTCTTTTTTCGACAACTGCTGGAAAATGTCAACATATGTCTAAGATGATGAAGCATTTTCAGTTTTCTTGGGTTGGGGTTGCGCAGAAATGAAATAGCATTACCACCAGCCACCCGTTCACAGTTTTTTAAGGGGGGCTCGGTGGGGGGGGGGGGGGGGAGGGGGGTGGCGCCCCACCGATCGCGAAGTGCGCTGGATGCTAATCGGTTCTAGAGGGGACCTTATATTTAGCGCATGCCTATTATGCACCTATGGACGGCCGTTTGTGGCACTTGGCATCCTCAATTTCTCGTGAAGCTTCATAAGTCACGGAATGGGAATGAGAGAATATGAAATCCGAATCCAATAAGACAAAACTCAGCACACTTGCACCAATTCACGCCAGCGTGTGTTCAATAGCGGCTTTCTAATTGCGACCTGAAGAGTTGCAGCCCGCTCTGCGGCCCGTTTGATTGAGGCCCGGAGTGCGCTGTGTAGCCATCTGAAGTGGGTTTCATTCCCAGCTGACCGATCGACATGCGTCCGCAATTAAAACAATGCGTTCCGACGTCGCGGACGACGACGACGACGACACGACGACGACTTTGCTTTCATCCTTCATTTTCACCGTTTTCAAGCTGTTTTTGGTAAGCTGCTGTGTTCATTTACTTGGTGCACGCAGCAAACCATACACATCCAGGCTTTTGTCTCTCAGTTCACACGCAAAAATTAAGCGACGACAACAAAAAATGCATTTTGAGCTGTTGATTAAAAAAGTTCTGAATTTTGCAGTCTCTAACATTTTCAGTTTATTTTTAGCATGAAAAGGGTGCTGGAAATTTACACTCATTCAAAAGATACACGTTTCAATAGAATCCAGATCCACGAAAAAAGAAGAGTGCGGAGTGTGAGCAGCCTCCCCTCGGTCGACCAATCAGCTGATTCAATATTATTGAGTTGGGCCGCCTCAGGCCCCGCCCCTAGAAAAACTATCAACTAGGGTTGTTAAACAAAAATCTAAATTTAAAAAAGTGATCAAAAAAAACCAAAAATGCCGATTTAAAAAAAGTCGAAATTTTTTTCTCTGTTATGCTCTGAAAACCTCAATTTTGGCACATTTTTTCAAAAGTTCAACAAAAATTTTCTTTAATATTACCTCGTAAAACCGTGAGCAGTCGATTTTGGGGACCGTTTTACCGACTAAAACGCTAATTTCAAGAGTCTGTGTTCGCGATATCGTCAATTCTGCGTCTCTTCATTCATTTTTTGCTTGCTGATTTCGTCTTGTTCAGTACCGTTTTTCGATTATGTTTTTGCCAGGTATGGTTATACATCGTTTTGTTTCGATTGTTGTGCTTTTGTTCAATTTGCTTTGGTTCGTCTTTTTGATGTGTAACTTGGTTCAAGAATCATTTCCTGTTTTCGCGAGAAATTCGACACTACATCTATTCATTTTTGATTTTTGAGTTCGTTTTGTTGTGTTCCGTTCAGTTCAGATTTTTTCTCGTTTGACTTGGCTCGGTTTCGTTTTTGTTTCGGTTGCTTCGTTTATGTTCAGTGCGTTTCGGATCGTTTTTCGGGATGTGTCTTAGTGTGTGACTGTTTTAAGAGTCCTTTGTGTGTTTGCGATATGTCTGTTTCTGCGTCTCTTTAAAAAAGAAAAAAAGAGAAAAGAAGAAAGAAAGAAAAAAGATGTGCAAAACAAAGAAGAAAAAAGAAAAAAACAAACAAAATAAAATGATGAATGAAGAGACAGCTCATAGACTTGTTTCTTTGTTTTTTTGTTTTTTTTTTCATCATAGTGTTGAGCAGTCACAGTTTTCGGTTCTCGTTTTGTGTGTGAATTGAGTTTTTTGGACAGAGTTTGTGCCCTCCAAATGTTTTTCAACTTCAGCTTGTTCTAGGGTAAAGGCATGAGCAATTCTTGCCCATATCCGGCACCCGATACAAAACAGTTGAAACAAACCTTACAAACCTTGAATTTGTTTCGACGACTGAAAATTCAAATTGTAAAACCAAAACGTGCTGCTACATCCTTCAAATGGAGCGGAGCAAACTGAACATAATGTTGAATTTTTCCTTGATCAGGGAATCGGACTGAGACTAGGATTAAAACTTTGCACGGCTTTTCCTGCTTTTTTTTGATTTGTTTCTCCGCTTCTGTTCTTGTTTGCTTTTCAATTAATTGCGATTGGAACAGATTGGATTTGGATCTGGTTTGGAAAATCAACTTGGTGACGAAATTTCACAAATTCACTTCATTCTTTTCGTCGGCGAAGTCAGCGGACGCATTCATTCGACCACAAAAACCGCATTCCTAATCCTATCCTACCCACCTTCAAATGTCGAGCGTGGAAATAAAATCTGTTGATTCGAAATTGACAAATGAATGACGGACGAATGACAAATGTGACGACGAAATACTCAAACTGTATGTGAATGTGGAGAATGAGCATTGTTTCTGGCAGTGAGTTGTTTGATTCATCGTGCCGATTCAATGTTTGTTATTCAATCACAACAAAACAAAACCGACTTTGAAGAACGTATCCTGAAATAACTTGAAAACAAAAACTCTCAAGAAATCCTGAATTGCAGCAAATAACACAAGCTGAATTTATATTGCTTTCGGCGTTGTCGTATTATTGCCTCCACCGTTTATTTGATTCGACCTGTTCTTGATCGGCAAGAAGGTTTGCTTGGTGAAGCTTTTTGTTTCTATTTTTTTGAGTTGCTTTCGAAGAGGCATGGGGGCCTTGTGTTCTCGTACAAGCACCAGGACCGTGGGCACATGCACATGTAGAGTTGGCAAAATACCGTTTTTTAAATCGTAGGAAAAACGGTATTTTTTCCAGAAAAAACAAAGACAAACAGTTTAAAACTCCAATATTTCTTGCCGCCAAATCAAAACTTGAACCAGGACTTGTTGAAACAAAGTTGATCTTTTAAACAAACAAATCAATGTTGAATCTGATTCCGGCGCTGAACACGTCAGAAAAACCTAGTTTTTGGCCGATGGGTGCGTCGGTTTTGAAGAACTGATTTCGAATAATGTGTTGTTTTATCCTTGGCATGGCTCCGCTTCAAATCTCATCTCAGTTTTCGAACGGAACTGATAATATAAGCGTATTGAGCAGCAAAAACGACGCTGAATTGAATGATGCCGAACTGTGGAAAAGAAAAGAAAAACGTCAATTGGGCAGCACAAACACAGTGATCAATAAGAACAAAAAAAGAAAAACGGTACGGGCACGCATGGCATTGCTAATGCTCCTTGTTACAGACGATTTTGAAAGGTTTCGTCTTGTGTTCACAAAAACATGTGAAGTTGCGAGTTGCGGAACGCGGAAACCAATGAAAAGATGATATGAAAACTCACAGACCGAAGTGGAAAAAAAGGAAAACCCCTGTTTTCTGTTTTTTTCGGTTTTTCTTTCAAGACATTTCAAGTTTTTTTGGACTGGGAAAAACCGCGTATATAAACACGCTTTTTCCCGGGCAAAATATCGGTTTTTTTTCATGCCAACCCAAGCACATGCCCAGTGGTCAGTTTTATAAAAGTGAGGAGTGTCTGAAAGATGAGGAATTCTCAAAAAATCTGACTGCGAGTGAACATGTCGTCGTCGTTTCGTTCCATTCACTGTTTAGATTTTAATTCGATATTCAAATTCAACTGTTGAACCAAGAAACTGAACGAAAAGCTCAAACAAACGTTCTTTTCTTTCCCTTTCTTCTTTTTTCAGTTTGATTAGCATTTGTCTGCTTCCTTCGAAAAAAATGTTACTCGACATTCTCCCACATTTGAAGGTTGTAGGGCAACCTAAAAAACCAGTTTTTTAATTTTGGCGTGAATGAATTTTTTATCATGAAAAAAGTTTTTGTATTTGTTCCATCCCTTCCTTCCCTTCCCTATTCAGACAACATTCTGTGACTGAGATGAGAACGCAAAATTGCAGGGGTCAGGATCAGGAAGGAGGCAGTTAGAAAAAACAAGTGATTCAAAACGAAACGGTTCACGATAAAGTGAAATTCACGATGAGCTGCTCATGCACGACACCGACAACCAAAGCGCCACCAACGAACGGCACAGTAGCTGCTGAAAATCACGCAGGTAAACCGCAAACGGAAAAAAACCATCGACAATTTGTTGAGAGTTGAGTTGAGGAGACGAATTCCAAGTTTTTTTGGAAGCATTCCACCAAAAAACAAACGAAACACCAAAACACTGAATAAACTTTCTTACAACCAACTCCTCCTCTCCTGTAACTTCATGCTCGTTGATCTTGCTGGGAAAACACCTGTTCAACAATTTTGTAGGCGTTTCCAATTGAAATCTCGGCTTCGGGGTTCACAGAACAATGCAGCGTTTTTTTCCGCGTTCCACACTTATCCAAAACTGTCAAGTGTATTATCATTTATTTTGGTTCTAAAAGTTCAGCGCACGCACAGATATGTGAACAGTTTCATGCATGACGCGGGCATTCAAAAAAAACTGGCGAAGTCACCCGTGTGGTCTCTCCCGATACGATTGAGAAACTAAGGCCATTTTGCATTGTCGCATCAATTCAAGCATACACATGAAACTGATTTCCTTTCAAACGCAAATTGCAAAACACATTTGAGTCGCAGAATTAAACCAAAAAACGACAATAAAACACTTTATTTATCGTTTCCAATGCAGCGGGCGAGGACAAAGTGGGCGCGTTGCCTTTGACGCCGACGCAGCAGCACAGCAGCCGGCACGTGCACAATATGACGCCGCCGTCGCCGATAGTCACCAGGCGCACGCGCACCGTGTCCTTGTGCGTGTCTCTTTTTTTAATATTTGAAGCACGCCCCCCACCGATTCCGGAAACCCGAAGGTACCAAACTCCGGTGGGTTTGGGGAACGGACGACTCACCATCCCGTGCAACCAATACCCTCGCCACGTGAGGGGGACAGCCTCTAAGCCCCGCTCTGTCCTGGGGGCACCAGTGATCTTAGCCCGATTTCGGTTTCGGTGGCCTGCGGTCGCTATATCCCCGTAGGACAGCGAATCCGAAAGTTTTCGTTGAAAACCAGAGTAGTTATTAGAGTAGAGAGCTACACTTAGAGATGTAAGGGTAAAAAAAAAAAATTTTAAAATTTTTTTTTAAAGTAAAAAAAATGAGCATTTTTTTTATTTTTTTTATTAAAAATTTTTGAAATTTTTTCTTTAATGTGCCCTGAAAATGCCGTTTTTGGCATAATTTTTCGAAAGTTCAACAAAAATTTTCTTTGACTTTACCTTGTCACTTTGTCTTCAACGCTGCAGGTGGAATTCTGGATCGATTTATCGACTGTTTTCAGCCTTGGTGAGTGATGATCGACTCGCGCATTGAAGTGCTTGAGCGTCGCAAAGGCTAGTTCAACAAATTCCGATGCCGCTAAGGTGAGATAGAAGCAGAGAACTCACATTTACGCATCGTTTTTCAGGATCTCGAAAGGTCGAAATTGCACTGTCTGCCACTGCAAGCGTAACTTCGTTGGTTGCTCGTTGCTGTTTCGCCTCGTGTCGTCATGATCACACCGGTTTGTTGTTGAACTTGTTTCCGTGTTATTTGAGGTGAATTGAGAGGCAAAACACGAGACGTGATGTCGTCGGTGGGAAAATGGGGTCGCAGAAACCAAGTCTGAAATTTTCACCCTCCTCCCATATGAGTGGGGGTCATATGGTAAGTCGGTGGCTCCTCAGATGGTGATATTCGGACTCCCTGAAAAATTCTGAACAACTTTCATTTAAAAAAAAATTAAAAAAAAAATTTAAAAAAAAAATAGAAAATTTTTTTTCTTGACATCTCTAGCTACACTGGCTGAAGATTTTCTTGCAATTTTGCAAAACACTGCATTTTGCACGGAATGTTCTTCTGTTGCGGTTGTCTCAAATTTCGATTGAATCCAGGAGAGAGTTCGTTGTACAACAACAAACATATCGAGTGTGGATAAAATCAAACTCAACACCCACCATTCGTGGATGAATATGTATTATCTAAAAATGCGTGAGACGCACATAAAAGGAG
>JASANC010003326.1:0-22072 GCA_030248135.1 Theristus sp. LFF4_11 | reverse complement strand
TAGCGCCAGTCGCAGCAGACGGGCAAAGATGATGGCAAAAATAAAAATACATATTGATGGTCGCGAAAGCCGCAAAACGAAGCACGCCGAAAGCGCAAATTAGCGTGAAACTAGCTGGAAGAAGGCACATGCAAAGAAAGATGTTGCTCAAATGACGGATTATAATAAGGTGGACAGACTGCGGGGACACACAAGACGGGACGAGTTGGGTCATGCGGAAACGGACACTGCTAATGATTTGTGCCAATGAGATAGAGTCGCGCGAGCATCTGCAAAATAATACAGAATTGAGCCGTTTTCTTTTGGAAGCCATTTTGTGAGCGTGACAAACACACGGTCACGGTGTCCCCATCCTGTCAGCATTATTACCAACTCGCCACCAGCATTATTTTTACGACAAACAAAAATAGAAGTTTCCAGCGTTTTATTATTATAGAAACGTTGAGGCAAACGTGGTGGTTTAATTAATACAATCACTATGAAACAGCTACCGATGAGCGACTACAGATAACAGCGCTGTACCTGAGCAACAACAATGAAAATCGGCACAACGAAACGAGATGATCTAATCACAGCAAGATGCACAGCGACGAGCGAGTTGCCAGTTGGCGGAGGTGTCGTTGAGCAGCAGGTGCGTGTCTGCGTGTGCGTCAGCTGGTTGGCTGTGCGTGCGTGTGTGCGTGGCTGCCGGTGGGCATGCCGTAGCGATAGAACTGTGAGTAGACGAGTGCGACGGCAGCGACTGCGTCAGGCACCCCGACCGTGCGCAACGGTGCTTGCACACCAGCACCGGACTGAACACGACCACGACGTCGTCGCGCATCCACGACGCCAGCGGGCTGAAACACAGCCAGCCTGCTGCCCACCACTGGCACGTGCGCATGCTGCCAATTGGAACTGTGCGCTTGCTGGGCGTGTCTGCACGTCTGGTCGGACATTAAGCCAACGTGTACCGAATGGCATCACGTGCTCCACGTTTTACCACACCGTCTGTATGTTGTGCACACCCGTTGTTGAAGCGGTGTTGCTGCCAACGTCGCACAGCAGGGGATCGAGCCCCGCCGTTGGGTGTATAGGCACTTTATGACAGCGAAACTCCGATGGACGCTCTACGACGGCGTTCTGTACGCTTCTCTGGGTTAGCCGGTGGCTAAAAACATCGCCTAAAAATGGCGGTTCGTCCGTGTGCACGTACTCATGCGGGTTCAGCGTGTACATGCGTGCCTGTTCGTTGTCGAGCATGAACGTGTAGCTGACACGCAGGTCGAGTACGGACGTGTCGACGGCGAGGCCCGCTGCTGCGCCGCACGATGTGACGCCCGGCCGTGCGCGCCCCGGCCGACACGGCCGCTGCCAGGTTGGACCAGTCGCGGCCACGTGCTGCCTGCAACACACGGACACGCACATGCACGGCTGGCCAAAGGCGACCTGCGTGCTTGTATCACTGGTGAACGCACGATGATGTGGTAGGTCATCGAATGGAAGTGCACACGCGTCAGGCGTCTGCCGTCGTTCACGGCGTGCTCGTGTCCGTACGCAGTCAACAGCCAATGTATCATCTCGACCGCCTTGTGCACGTGGATGGTGCCTGCGCGCATCGGATACGCCTCCGCGTACGGACCGTTCGCGACGGACGAAATGAACGCCAGCTCCTTCTCGTTGACGCCGATTGAGTCGACCAGCGGCACGATCCGAACCCGGCGGCAAGCAGACGTCTTGCAATTGCACAGTTTAGAAAATATGCGGCTTACAACTGACAAAGTTCACGAATCGAACACACTGAGCAACGGACTCTTTTAGAAGACCAGAAAACAAGAGAAACTAATTCGAAAAGCAGCGCAGCGCGCTACAGAGAGCAACGGACTTTATTGATCACTGTCAAGGCGTAGTCCTCGTTGCCGAGACTGCCGAGCTGCAGTTGAATCGGTGTGCTGCGCGTGACCTGCGTCAGCTGGCGTTTGATCATGCGCAGCTTCTCGTGGTAGCGTCGTACGGCTGTGCACTGAGCAGATGCAGACCGGAGAGCACGACCAGGTCTGGCTTCTGGGTCGCGATCGCATTGAAGAACATGTCGATCACGATCGAGCCGCTGCTGCACGAACGAAACGAAAACGTTTGAAAAGAGTGCATTGTAATGTTGCACACACACACACATGATACTACAGCAGCGCTCGGGTCAGCGTATGTGTGCGTGCGTGCTTGTCTGTTTGTAGCTCTGCAACTTTATTGTGACCTGGCGCCACTGTTTTTCGCCCAGCAGTTTACGCACAAGCGAACGCAGACACAAGAACGCGTGATGCGCAAACGGATGCAGTGTGTGCCACCTGAAGAGGTCGTGCGACGCGATGAAGCGCGACGAGGTCGGTGTGACGTACTCGCCGTAGATCTGCCCGAGCTTGTACTCCATGATCACGTGCATCTCGTCCTTGGCGATGCGAGCGCTGTTCTGCGTGACGATGCGCGGATTCAGCAGCAGCTTCGCACGTGGACCGATCGGCCCGACCAACATCACCTGACACAAGCAGACGAGTCTGCGTCCGTTATTTTGTTTTGACCGATTCAAAATGATAACAACGACATTGAACCGCCGGTGCCGACTTGCACGGACGCCGTCATTCAACTCAACCGTCGACTCACCTCCGGCACTTTGCAACGCTGCCACCATGCTGTTCGCAAGCAGTGCTGCGTTGCCGCCAATGTGTCTCTGCGAAAGGCGTGCAAAACATCGCGTAAAAATGATTTTCCGGTTCATTAACGAAACAGTTACAAACGCATCAGCGTCTGAAACGCCACGAATGATCGAGCAACGAACGCAACCTCGTGCGGCAGTCGCTCAGCCTCTTTGAACACGGTGACAAACGTGCGCTGGTCGCTGATGAAACGCTCTGCTGGCGCACCCTGTGAGAAGAACTGCGCAAACGACTCTGACAGTTGCTCGATGCTGCCGATGGTGGCGTGGTCGTGCGCGGCCGTGGACGTGGCGTTCAGGGTGGACAGAAGATTGATGCCGGACACGATTAGATCAACGTTCGAATTGATCCCGCAAACCGGCCGCCCGTGGGTGGTCGTACGGAATGGGTGCTCTATTCAGGGTGCAAGGAGCGCGCGAAGATTGAATGAAAGAAACAGGACGTTCAGAAACCAAATTGTGTTCAAATACTGCGGAGTTGGTTTGCCCACAATGTGAAATGGTGGAATGCATCAAAGGCGATCAAATCTCACTCAATACTCAAAATGTAGCAACATGATGAGTCTGTGCAACGAAGTGAACAACCCAACCAACCAGCTCACAAGTCCCGCTCGTTCACGAAGCCGCCATCACCGCGTACGTTCACGACTCACCCGATGACGATTTTGTTGAAGTGTGCCGGCGGGAGTATGATGATGCGCGACCAGGCATCGACGATCGCCTGCTCAGTGGTGAACGAGTGTCTGCGCTTGACAGCCGTGTGCCACGAGTACCAGTGGGTGAGTGCAGCCACGAGCACGGCCACGTGCAGCCACGTGTGCTTGCTCACAGTGTACACAAACATTGCTATGCATACAGTCCGTGTACTCCCATGTCACTGCTAATCTCAGCTTAAACAAGAAAACTAATAAGTCTTAGGATTGACATGGCAATGATTCTGATTCCCATACGCAGGTGCAGGTATAAATGCGATCCAACGCTTTTTGCTTGAAAGAAACACAGTACCATTCGCAAAGGTGCACTGAACAATAGAGCTAGAGTCAGCATTTCATTTTTATCAGTTTATATGCCTTTTATGATGCATAACAAAATGGGATAACAACAGACAACAAGAAGCAACGTGACAGACAACAATTCAATCAGGGCGACGTCGGCGGTTCCACCGGTGGATCGGGAGCGCTGAGAATCGGCTGAACACTGAAGCCATCGATTTTAGGTTCGACCAAGTGAAGGCGTAGTTTGTGGTGCTGTTGGTCTGCAGATGAGTCCAGGGAAATCTGTGAATGCAAGAACGGGCTTGAAACAAACACATTATCTGTATGATTACTGACACTGGGCACGTAACAGTGACTGAGAAAGAGGTGCTCTCTCTCTCTCTCTCTCTCTCTCTCTCTCTCTTTTTTTTGACATCCAACGGTCACTCGAGTCACTGGCGAATGCCACTGTGTCACAGATGATTTGCCCGAAGCAAAGCGACCTGAACGAGCACGCGATCGAACATGCGCAGCGAGGCGCCGTCGTGGGCGGTCAGCGTTTGCAGCTGCTCATCGTAGACCAGCGGCGAGTCGTCGCGCACGGCGATCGCTGACTCGAGACCGTACTTCGGTATCAGCACCTGCACCGCGTTGCGGCGTACCATCAGCACGTAGCTGCAAACGTGCGTCCGTGAAAGTGAAATGATTCCATTGACAACAAATGGTCAGCAAAAAGGCCCTGTTAAATTGTCAAAACCCCCGAAAGCTTCAGTCAGGACACTGATTGGCTGTACGAAGCTGGTAGAACCACCAATCAGTGAATCAGCAAGTTGCACTTATTTCTGATACACACTGCGGTTTGGCATGGCTGCACAGTGCAAAGCGTGACCACCGCTAACCCATCGAGCACTTCGAGTTTCTCCTTGAAGTACAGATGTGTGTTCAGCAACACAGAGGCACGGCCAGCGTACTGTGCCTGTTTGTGTCTGTAGTTCATCGTGTGACACTGCTCCTGGACACGACGCTTCTCCAGCATCACCGCATTCGTGTCGTCGGCCGCTGCAGAGAAAAAACAATAAAATATATGAAACAAACTGACATGTTTCATGATGAACCAAACAAGAAACACAACGACCACAGAACAAAAAACAAAAACAACAGACACTCAAAATCACCACTAATTTCTTCACATTTGCCCTTGAAAAACGTGTTTCACCACAACGTTCATGAGACGACACATTGTTGTTCACTTGTTGTTATCAGCAGGCTCAATGTTTCCCTTGCGCTCACATCACATGCATCCATCATTTTGTTGCGTGTCATAGTGAACACTTCCATCCAATACCGACAACATTTCTTTAAAATATTCCGATAAAACAATGTGAAGGTGCACAAACCAATGGCGGCAGCCAGCAGACGATGCACCATCAGATCAGCGTATCGTCGGATGGGTGACGTGAAGTGTGTGTAGATCGGCGTGGCAAGACCAAAGTGATAGTACTGCGACTGCTCGAGTGTGCCTGCAACAGAACACGCTGCAGTGACATGCATGTGCAGCCAAGAGCGCGTTTCACACACGGCTGCCTTGTGGCCTGGCGGTAGTGCGTTAGACTACAGTCTGTGCGCTCGGGGGATCGAGCCCTGGCTAAAAGCATCGCCTAAAATCCCAACAACAACAACAACAACAACAACAACAACAACAAGGCTGCCTTTGAATGTGTCTGCTAACCGGCCGCGAAATAGAGCGCCTGTGTCATGCAGCGTGTGGTGAGCATGCGTAGCATCGTGTTGAAGAATGGATTGCCGTGAATTACGGCTCGATCGAGACTGTCTGCCAACGCCTTGCCGCTGTCAACCCGCAGCTGGACGCCACGCGACTCTGCGGCCAGCTGTGCCGGCTTGTAGCTGCCATTGATTGTTGATTTGTTGACGGATTCATTGCATGATTGTGTTACATTACAGATTTCGTGTCTTTGTTACACATGATGTTGATGCAGTCAAGTGAGAATAAAAAACGGGAATTTATGAGAAAAATCACTCCGGTCTTATCATTCTTTGTAAATCTGTGACTTTCTGTGACAGTGGAAATCGTATCTTCAAGAATTATGTTTTTGTGATGAAATTTTGAAATGTTCTTTTAAATAAATATTTCAACAATTCATCGGTCTCAGTGCAATGAGCGACAGCAACGATGAGAAGCTGTTGAACTATTCCGAAGAGATTTGCGTGTACCGTTCGGATTTGCAGTATTTATCGCCGGGCACCTGGTTGAATGACGCGCTCATCCATTTGCTCATTCAGTGGTGCATTGATCAGTTTGAAGAGCCACTGAGAAATCAGGTTGGTGACACGATACAAGTGAGCATCAGTGAAACGCTGCTTGACGCTGCTTGCCGTTGTGCAGGCGGTTGCGTTGTCGCCATCGCAGGTGCAACTGCTGCGGCACAGTGTTTGCGTCGAGGACATTCTCGGCAACGCTCAGCTCGACAGTCGCCGTCTGCTGTTGCTGCCAGGTTGCGTTCTGTCGTCACTGTACAAACTAATTTCACCGTCAGAAAATCATTTCCATTTTTTCCACGCTTCGATTTCTATAAATTCATAGCAATATTACAGTGAACAACGCTAGCGATCTGTCAGTGGCATTGTCTGGCTCTCACTGGTCACTGTTGGCGTACACCCCTGGCGACCACACATTCCGTCACTACGACTCGTTCGCGAACGCCAATCGTCGCGTTGCGCAGCAGGTGGCACGCCACTTTTGTGCACATGTCACGTGGCACCACGGGCACACGGACAGAGCACACACACCACCACTGCCAGTGAGCGTTGTGCGTGTTTCAGATCCACACCGCGTGCAGCGTCGTGTTGCCGTCGTGCACGTTTGAGTGCGTCTCTGATCGGCGTGTGCCGCAGCAGACGAACGCCAGCGACTGCGGCCTCCACGCCATCGAGTTCGCACGCGCGCTACTGCAGCACGTTTTGTGCGCCTTTTTGTGAAAAATGAATTTATGCAAATTGAACAGTCGGGCAGTCATCAGCCTGCACACCAGCATTCAGCTGCTTTTCATAGCATCTGCGTTTCACAACAGTGCAGGACAAGCAAGCCGACAGACTTGTCGCAAGTGGGTGTGCCAGATTTTCGTTCATTCCGCGTGACGTCACGTGCCGCCTGGCTGCATACAATTGAGCAACTGACGAAACGTGCAGAGGCCTGAGTGGCAACCATGATCACACCTTTGTTCTCACTCACACAAGACGCTCACTTTCTGACGCTGCTTGTGCGCGCACCGCTCGCGAAGGTACAACGATTCTCAAGTCTGCAGCGTTGCTGACGCATTTGCAACTCGGCACGATCTTTTGCGTTGTTTGAAGGAAGACTCGCCCGATGTGATTATTGGAAAATCGAAACATGTTGAAGTAGAGGTTTTGTGATAATGTTGCTGACGAGGGCGTTGGCAGTGAAATCGTGTCGAGACGCACTGCGATGGAAGTCGATTGACGATGACAGTGTGCCATTGCCGTGAGACGTTTTCGCTTTTTGCAGGTGAGCGACTGCGAAATTGAGTTCGGCGGCCGCGAGCTGTACTTCTCGTGTGCGCCGTATTTTCTGCGTCTGTATCTGCCGTCGGACGTCGTCGAAAATGGCACTGAGTCGGCGACATACGACCACAATACAGGCACACTGCGCCTTTGGGTTTTCCATTGTTGTGTGAACTGGTCAGCAATGCTGCGCACTGTTTCAGATTCATTCACCGTGAAAGTGCCGAAGCTGCGCGTGGGCGAACATTTCAGCGGGCTTGACATGTTGAGCGCATTGTTGACACCACCAGCGCACAAAGCGGCTGCCAACGTGCACCCGTCAGTAGAAGAAGTGCACAGTTGTGAGCACACTCAGACGGATAGTGCTGAAGGGGACACGGGACAAAAGCATGCGCAACACGGCCAGCATGAATGGACGCTGCAGCAAACGCTGCCAACGGAGCAGACGACGGGTAGTGTCGCGGTTGCACAGGAGTGTGCCTACGGCTTTGCGCGCAGCAAGACTGGCGTTCTCACGCGCTTGCTGGTTGGTTGGCACAACCGTATTTGGCTTTAGTGGTTGTGCTTGTTTTGGTCTTTAACGCAGTACGGTGGTGTTGATTTGTGCTGCAGGAGGAAATCAAACTGATATTCGATATACCTGAGCCTGACCAGACGAGCTTCACAGAGCGCTTGCGTTTGGAATACGCGCAGACAAGTGACGCTTTCGATGTGGAACATTATCTGTGCGTTTGAAGAATGTGAAATTCAAAGTTGAAAACGAATCAATCTGAAGCTAAAAGAGTGCACTGAATTGCTACAGCAGTTGCACTTATTCAGAATGTGTTGTTAATGTTCTTCACAAGAATGTATTTCAGCGCAGACACGTTTTCGCCTGAGCCAGCATTGCTGGACATACTAAATGACACGACCAACTATGAGCCTTTCTGGCAAAACAGTGCAAGTTGCTCAGTGTTATCTGAAGACCATCGATCGCAACTGAAGGACTTGCCACGACGAAACTGGCAACATTTGAGTGCCACTGAGGCGCTCACTGCCGCGCACTCGCTTGTTGACATGCTGTTCGCCTACTGCTACGACATGCGCAGCACGCACGGCGAACACACGGTCTGGCACAGTGCACTTGTGGCTGGCGACACACATTTGTGTGCAACACGCTGATTGGAGGCACTCTTGTGAACAGTCGCACGGACAGCACAACAAAGCTAGCAAAGGGCGCCATTGTCGAACATTTCACTAAAAATGCACGGACTTACATGTATGGCTGTTTGACAGGTTGAGTCTGCGTGGACGATCTGCAAGGTGAGCAGCACATTCTCGTGTTTCATTGAACACCCCAATGTTGCCTCAGCCGTGCTGCGCAGCGTGCGTCGAGCACTCACTTACCCACTGTACAGAAACTGGCAGCTTTGTTGCACAATCCTGCACGATGTGAGCAACGTGCTGAACGCTGGTTCGTTGGGTGGTTTTCGATTGCTTCGCTTTGTGTTTGGTTCGTTTTGTGATTCTTTTGAGACTGGCCAGCGTTTTGAAAAGGCAGAAGCTTTGCAGGTAAACTGGTTGTGCTACGCTGCATGTTGGACATCCTGAGCGTGCTGCGCGCTGCTGGTGAATACCGTTACATCATTGGTGATCTATATGTGGTTGACTACTGTCTTTGGATCCAACAGTCATCCAGGTGAAGGGAATTTCAGTTATTTGTGGCACCTGCTATTTGTTACGGTGCCCAACCTTTCGTATTTGAATTTACCTTCTTCTTGTGCATCTTCAGTGACAACGCAATCAACCAAGTCACCAAACAATTATCCGAGTTTCAACTCGTGAAATCGCATCTGGATCTCGATCTCGACGAAATTGAGTTGGCTGCTGAGATGAAGATGAAACTGAACGTTGAACAGGATGACACGCAAGAGCAGCAGCAGGAGGCACCAGTGGACGTGCTCAGTCTGGTGGCTGCACACCTGAGCCAAGCAGCGCACGCCACGGTCGACAGCGACGACGACAGTGAATGACTCTGTGAATCGTGTGACTCTTGTGATGTGCTTGCTCAAGTGTGCTTGTTCGTTGCATCTGTTGGTGAACGATAAATGACACACAGTTTCACGTTGTGCTGCTTTTGTGCTTCTGTCGCTTCAGTCGTATCTATCAAGACAGAGCGTTCGTCTCTCTGTACAGGTTTCGATGATTTTGAGGCATCATTGCAAGCGTGATCAGGTTGCCACGCTGCTGACTGAATTCGTTCGCAGACGACGTCCACTCGGCCGAGTGTCGCGTTTGACGCACCAATGAGCCAAGCGCGTCTGTACCGGCGTTATCTGGAGGTGGCCGAGCAGTTTGTGCGTCAGTCGCACTGGACGGAACAGACGGACCTGGCCGTGCGCCTACGCAAGGAGATTGCGTTCGCGTTCGCACAGCCGCCGCAGCAAGGCAGAACGCTGCCTGTGACCAGCAGACAATGCGAACTGATGCTCGCTGCGTTGCAGGACATCGCTGGCGACACGCACCGCGCGCACTACGCTGTACGCCAGGTCACTGCGGTCGATTAACTTAGAAGAAACAAGCTGAATGCTGTGATTCACAGTTCGTCTGCAGCTGTTGCTGACAGGACGAGTTGCCCACGTTGCTCACTGTTTTAATTACATTTTGTTTGTTCAGTTCACCGGCGTTGCTCTCATCTCTCTGCACGATGAAGCTCGTTGTCATTGTTGCATTTTTAGGCTGAGCACGGCGTACACGGACTGTCACGGGCGGATTTGAAACTGGCAATAAAAACACATTTGAGAGACTATTCTGAGCGCAAGCCGGGATACTGGCAACGTTTTCGATCCCTGTTCAGCGGACAACAACCAGCACGGGGATCAACAGAAGACAGCGATGCTTTTGGCGAACCGAGGTTTCGCATTGGCGCGCGAAGTCGGCGACTTTGAACAGTGAAACGTGAACTTACATTGCATGTGCTGTTTGTGAGAGTTTTATTAGGTTCAAGCTAACTGAGATCAATCGTGTAGCAGCAAAATAAAATAATCGCGCAGGCGTCTTGTTGTTGGCACTATCTGTCACTTGTTGAAATCGACTAATCGAGTAGCATGTGACAACAGCATGTTATTTCGGGTGAAATATGAAACAATACATTTTATCGATTTTTTCTGAAATGTTCAGTGCACTCCGTGAACAGTTCCGTAAAATGTCGTTTCTGTTGTCGAATGATTCAAATGGCGGTCTAACATGCGGCAAAGGCATCGTTGAGCGCCGTGTGCGCACGTTCCACAAGAAAACTAAAGCCGCTGGTATTGTCAAGGCGAGTATTTTTTTTTATTTGTACCTCCCACCCACACCGGATACGGAAGCTTGGAAAATCGGTGGTTTGTGGTTTGGTGTTCGTATTGGGGCGAGTGGGCATTAAACGCCACGTGAGCCAATGCCCTCGCCGAAGCCGCGCAATGTGCTGGGGGCAGCAATGTTCGTGTCAGTTGTCAGAGGCCACCTGTTTGGCAACCTGGCATCACAAACGTCAGCAATGCCAGGTGACACGCGAGCACTATCTGCGTGACGACATCAGCTGTGGCGTGCGTGCGTGCGCAGCGTGTGGCCCGCTCGGTGCACAGACGTTGCAGCTGCCCACGAATGAGGCACAGTCGCGCGTGTGCCCGGACGCGCATCTGATGATCGTTGATGCGAACATCATGCTGCACAAGACGGACGCCCTTGGGGACCAGCTCTTTCACAACGTCATTCTGCCGCAGACCGTCTGGGAGGAGGCAAGCTGCGTTTGACTGCTTGCTTCTGGTTGTTTGTGCCTCATGAGCAATTGTTTATCTTTTTTTATTTATTTGTTCGCGCGCCGGTTCCGGAAACCCTAAGGTACCAAACTCCGGCGGAAACGGGCAATACTGCCCCGAGCCCAATTTACCCTCGGCTCTGAAGGGAGTAGACCATTAGATCTTGTTAGGTCACTTTAGTTTCTCCATTGTGTGTCTTGTCCGCAGCGAGGTTCGAACTTTCCACCTACTGAACGGTAGGTGATAGCCCTACACCTGCGCTACAGACGCGACTCGTTTCCTACACGCTTTGTTTCCAGGTGAAACGGCGCAGTCCACCGGCATACAAGAAGATGTACGACTTTGTGTACAACGAGGCTCGCTCGTGGCACGTCTTCATGAACAACTTCTGCCAGGCGACCTACTGTGCGCCAACGCCTGCTGAATCGAACGAGCAACGCAGGGCGCGTGCCATGCGAACGCTGACGAAATACTACAACGAACACTGGCGCGCTGCGTCACACGAAACACCCGTCAAGGTGCTTTGCTCAGCTCACATGTTCTCTGTACTGTGTGGCACGATCGCTGGCCCGCCAGCGGAAATCGCTGACCCAAGCGGAAGCGGCAATATAGTAAATGAGAAAACTGTATGACAAATGAAATCACAGCTGGGCGCAGCCTACCTGAACGTACTTGTCGTCTTATGGCTCATATACTCACAGAACAAGCTTAGGTCGTCGGACAGCAAGCGCTGCACGGTCTGCCACCGAGTCCAGGTCTCTGCGTGCGACTGTCGGTGATTCGCAACCACCATCGTTTCTGTTTCAGGTGATTCTGTTGACCGACGACATTGAGTGCCGTGACGCAGCTCGCTCGGAACAGCTGTTGGCATTCACGTTGTCCGAGTATGTGCAAAGTTTGGAGTGTGCGCCCGCTGAGCTGTTGGACAAGGCTGCAGCCACTGCGGACGACGCACGCACGAACGTCATCAGAAGAGGCGCAAAGGGCGCCGTGTTGTTCCCGGAGCACTTGCCGCTGGCCGAACTGCAAGCGGGCATCAAAAGTGGACGCTTCAGTGAGGGCAGCTTCCAGGTGTGTTGCGTTGTGTTGTGTGCATGCGCGCATGTGTACGAATGGCGCCATTGCAGGTCAGCCGCGACAACTACCTGGAGGCCTATGTGTACACGGACGCAGACAGTGACGGCGCGCCAGTGTTCGTGCAGGGCTTGATGCACTGCAACCGTGCCGTGCACAATGACGTCGTCGCTGTGCAGCTGCTGCCACGCGAACAGTGGACGTGTCCCGCGCGCTTGCTGAAGGTGTGTGTCTGAAAGAAACACTCGCTCGTGCAGTGCTCGGACAAGAACTGAAACACTGACACTGTGATAACACAGCAATGTTGCACCATCGCAAACAAACACGCACGCACACATGCGACAGCGCGCGCGTGTAGTTTTATGTGTGCCTGTGTGTTTGTTTGTGACTGTGTTACAAAAGTGTGCACCGTCTTCAGGCTAGAACTTGAATGATGCTGTTTAGATTCGTGATTTCGAAGAGACGTCGAAGGCCACAGACAGCACGTCCGAAACAACAGCGGACGATGATCAGCAGACGACGGCGGCACGGGTTGACCAAGGAGACGAACTGGACACGCACGAGGACACGGAGATCATGCAGTCCATTCAACACAAATCTGCAGTGCGTTCTTGCACTCTTGTTTCGTTCGTGGTTCCGGTTTGGCTGTGGTGTTTTCTCGATTCGTGGGTGCTCGTGTTGCGGTTTTACTGGCGGTAAAAAGGTAAAATATGAAAAAAGTATGTCTTATTTCCGTGTT
Organism: Theristus sp. LFF4_11; assembly: GCA_030248135.1. Lineage (NCBI taxonomy): Eukaryota > Metazoa > Nematoda > Chromadorea > Monhysterida > Xyalidae > Theristus > Theristus sp. LFF4_11. The sequence continues at coordinate 9,277 of JASANC010003326.1, read as the reverse complement.
CCGTTCCAACTGTCAAATGGCTGAGAATCAATTCATTTGGGAGTAGAAACTGAGACTAATCTTCCTAACGCTACCAACTGAAACACAATTTAGGCGACTCCAGGAGAGTCGCATGGCCGATAAACAGAGCCAACAGCTTTTGTTCTTGCAGTCTGAGGTGTTGCCGACGGGTCGCGTCGTTGGCATCGTGCAGCGTCGTTGGCGTGCGTACTGCGGCGTGCTGCTGGCCAGCCCGGTCACAGGCAGCAGACGTCATCTGTTTGCGCCGGCTGAGCGTCGCGTGCCACGCATCCGCATCGAGACGCGCCAGGCAGAGCTGCTACGCTCGCAACGCATCATTGTCGCCATCGACTCGTGGCCACGCGACTCGCGGTATGCCAGCACGCTCAACACACTCCAGTTGGCGTCGTTCTTGGAACAACAACGAAATCAATACAGTTTTTTCCAGTCCTGCGACACAATGTACGCAGATCTCCTTGAGCGCTCAGTGGTGGGTATGTGCTGAGCGCAGCCCACTGTATTTGGCGCGAAAATTCAATTTTTTCGCGTTTTCACTACTTCGTTTCGCGTTCATTATGGGGAGAAACCAAAAAATGAGAAGCAATATATGATGCTTGGTCAAAATGTTATTCCAAACCAGCCGCCCATTGGCCAGCTAGAGCCAATGCTCTTCGTGTGGTTTTTTTGGATCACCCTGTATAATGTGCGCAGGTACCCATGCGGTCATTACGTGCGCTCGCTGGGTGCACTGGGTGATCGTGCCACTGAGAACGAGGTGCTACTGCTGGAGCATGACGTGCCGCATGGCAAGTTCAGTGAGCAGGTGATGCAGTGCCTGCCGGCGATGCCATGGAGAATCACAGAGCACGATCGACAGAGACGTGCCGACCTGCGACACCTGAACATTTGCTCGGTAGTGCTCGCAAGACAGTGCACCTGTGTCGTGGTGGTTGCACAGGCTACACGGCAGCATGCGTGCCACGTGCGTCTGTCCATGCGACGCAACATCACGGTGTGACAAACCGAGTGCACTGTCTGGTCACACAGCTAAAACTTTGCAGCGACCAAAAACACTGTTATCATGAAAAGACGATTGCTATTTGCGAGCAGGTCGACCCACCCGGCTGCACCGACATCGATGACGCACTGCACTGCGAGCTGCTGGACAACGGCAATTATGAGGTGCCAGTGGTGTTTGCGTTGCCAAGTGTTGCATCACTTTGCAGTCGACCAACGTTGTTGTTGCAGATTGGTGTGCACATTGCGGACGTGAGTCATTTCGTGCGCCCGGACACGCCGATGAACGCAGAGGCGGCAGCGCGCTCCACCACCGTGTACCTCTGTGACCAGCGCATCGACATGCTGCCAGAGCTGCTCAGCTCAAACCTGTGCTCGTTGAGGGGTGGCGAGGAAAGGTGATGCAATTTGCAGTCGAGTACATTCAGGTGGCTCTGATGGAGACGACAGCAGGGTGTTGTTCAGTCACTGTCAAACCATTCCATCAGGAAAGCCTGATTAGTGTGCGCTAAGCCATGCCACATCATACCATACAACCTGGTGCCAAAGTGCACCTTTTTCAGCAACAAACTGAACGTGTGACAGAATGAATTGTTTTCACGATTTCGTTTCAGATTTGCGTTTTCAGTCATCTGGACGGTGACAAGCGACGCGAGCGTCATTGACCGTCGCTTTTGCAAGTCCATCATCTGCAGTCGTGCTGCGCTGACGTACGCAGACGCACAGGCACGAATCGACGATGAAACGTTGAACGACCCAGTCACCGTATCACTCAGGCATCTCAATAAGCTCGCCAAGAAACTGCGTGTCCGTCGAAAGGTCAGCTGGTGCTCATTGCATTCAGTGTCCCACTGAGGAAGGCCTCTCATGGCGCGGCCATTGGTTCGACCGTCAGTCAACACCCCCCCCCCACTGAAAGCCACCTTTCGTTACCTTCTTCGGGTTTCTGGAACTGGCAGAAATAGCAACAACTTCAAAACAGTGTCCTTGCTTGCAGAGCACATGTTCAATTGTTAATCAGCCAACATTTCACATTCACACACTGCACACAGGGCAACGGTGCGCTGTCACTGGCATCAATGGAAATCAGATTCAACCTGGACAGTGAGACGCACGACCCGGTGAGCGTGCAGGACAAGAAACCCCTCGAGACGCACAGCATGGTCGAGGAGTTCATGCTGCTCGCAAACGTCACCGTGCGTCACGCTTGATGGCATTTTTTGCTTTTGTCTGGAATTAGTCGATAATTTTCATTGACTGAGCTACAGATAGCTGGTCGGTCACTGCGGAAATCAGGCAAAGTGATTGGAATTAATTCGTTTTATTCAGGCCGGGACCCAGTTGTATAAAAACTTAGTTGTTCAATAGTGTTACGCCATGAGCCACTAAATGTAAAATGTAATCATGAAATATACAGTTTTGTTTTTTCCACGTAAACTAAATCATTCACCAATGTCTGCTCTTCAACGTGATGTAAAGATATTGATGATATCTCACGAATTTATTCAGGCGCTCAGAGACAGCACTACTGAACTGGACAACAAATTTTTATCACACGGCCCAAGTGTTTTAAAGAAGCACAAATAACAAGCATCATGCTGAAGTTAGTGTTACCAGCTGTGCTTGCGTCACTCCATTGTGAGCTACTGTTGAGCGTGTTGCAGGTTGCAGAGGCGATCCACAACGAGTACCCGGACTGTGCGGTGTTGCGGCGTCATCCAATGCCAGCGCCAGCCAACTACAAGCCGGCACAGCTGGCCGCAGAGTCGCGTGGCTTCCAGCTGCTGGTTGACAGCGGCAAGGCGTTGGCAGACAGTCTCGATCGAGCCGTAATTCCCGGCAATCCATTCTTCAACACGATGCTACGCATGCTCACCACACGCTGCATGACACAGGCGCTCTATTTCGCGGCCGGTTAGCAGACACATTCAAAGGCAGCCTTGTTGTTGTTGTTGTTGTTGTTGTTGTTGTTGTTGGGATTTTAGGCGATGCTTTTAGCCAGGGCTCGATCCCCCGAGCGCACAGACTGTAGTCTAACGCACTACCGCCAGGCCACAAGGCAGCCGTGTGTGAAACGCGCTCATTGGCTGCACATGCATGTCACTGCAGCGTGTTCTGTTGCAGGCACACTCGAGCAGTCGCAGTACTATCACTTTGGTCTTGCCACGCCGATCTACACACACTTCACGTCACCCATCCGACGATACGCTGATCTGATGGTGCATCGTCTGCTGGCTGCCGCCATTGGTTTGTGCACCTTCACATTGTTTTATCGGAATATTTTAAAGAAATGTTGTCGGTATTGGATGGAAGTGTTCACTATGACACGCAACAAAATGATGGATGCATGTGATGTGAGCGCAAGGGAAACATTGAGCCTGCTGATAACAACAAGTGAACAACAATGTGTCGTCTCAAGAACGTTGTGGTGAAACACGTTTTTCAGGGCAAATGTGAAGAAATTAGTGGTGATTTTGAGTGTCTGTTGTTTTTGTTTTTTGTTCTGTGGTCGTTGTGTTTCTTGTTTGGTTCATCATGAAACATGTCAGTTTGTTTCATATATTTTATTGTTTTTCTCTGCAGCGGCCGACGACACGAATGCGGTGATGCTGGAGAAGCGTCGTGTCCAGGAGCAGTGTCACACGATGAACTACAGACACAAACAGGCACAGTACGCTGGCCGTGCCTCTGTGTTGCTGAACACACATCTGTACTTCAAGGAGAAACTCGAAGTGCTCGATGGGTTAGCGGTGGTCACGCTTTGCACTGTGCAGCCATGCCAAACCGCAGTGTGTATCAGAAATAAGTGCAACTTGCTGATTCACTGATTGGTGGTTCTACCAGCTTCGTACAGCCAATCAGTGTGCCCGACTGAAGCTTTCGGGGGGTTTTGACAATTTAACAGGGCCTTTTTGCTGACCATTTGTTGTCAATGGAATCATTTCACTTTCACGGACGCACGTTTGCAGCTACGTGCTGATGGTACGCCGCAACGCGGTGCAGGTGCTGATACCGAAGTACGGTCTCGAGTCAGCGGTGGCCGTGCGCGACGACTCGCCGCTGGTCTACGATGAGCAGCTGCAAACGCTGACCGCCCACGACGGCGCCTCGCTGCGCATGTTCGATCGCGTGCTCGTTCAGGTCGCTTTGCTTCGGGCAAATCATCTGTGACACAGTGGCATTCGCCAGTGACTCGAGTGACCGTTGGATGTCAAGCACCTCTTTCTCAGTCACTGTTACGTGCCCAGTGTCAGTAATCATACAGATAATGTGTTTGTTTCAAGCCCGTTCTTGCATTCACAGATTTCCCTGGACTCATCTGCAGACCAACAGCACCACAAACTACGCCTTCACTTGGTCGAACCTAAAATCGATGGCTTCAGTGTTCAGCCGATTCTCAGCGCTCCCGATCCACCGGTGGAACCGCCGACGTCGCCCTGATTGAATTGTTGTCTGTCACGTTGCTTCTTGTTGTCTGTTGTTATCCCATTTTGTTATGCATCATAAAAGGCATATAAACTGATAAAAATGAAATGCTGACTCTAGCTCTATTGTTCAGTGCACCTTTGCGAATGGTACTGTGTTTCTTTCAAGCAAAAAGCGTTGGATCGCATTTATACCTGCACCTGCGTATGGGAATCAGAATCATTGCCATGTCAATCCTAAGACTTATTAGTTTTCTTGTTTAAGCTGAGATTAGCAGTGACATGGGAGTACACGGACTGTATGCATAGCAATGTTTGTGTACACTGTGAGCAAGCACACGTGGCTGCACGTGGCCGTGCTCGTGGCTGCACTCACCCACTGGTACTCGTGGCACACGGCTGTCAAGCGCAGACACTCGTTCACCACTGAGCAGGCGATCGTCGATGCCTGGTCGCGCATCATCATACTCCCGCCGGCACACTTCAACAAAATCGTCATCGGGTGAGTCGTGAACGTACGCGGTGATGGCGGCTTCGTGAACGAGCGGGACTTGTGAGCTGGTTGGTTGGTTGTTCACTTCGTTGCACAGACTCATCATGTTGCTACATTTTGAGTATTGAGTGAGATTTGATCGCCTTTGATGCATTCCACCATTTCACATTGTGGGCAAACCAACTCCGCAGTATTTGAACACAATTTGGTTTCTGAACGTCCTGTTTCTTTCATTCAATCTTCGCGCGCTCCTTGCACCCTGAATAGAGCACCCATTCCGTACGACCACCCTCGTGCGGCCGGTTTGCAGGATCAATTCGAACGTTGATCTAATCGTGTCCGGCATCAATCTTCTGTCCACCCTGAACGCCACGTCCACGGCCGCGCACGACCACGCCACCATCGGCAGCATCGAGCAACTGTCAGAGTCGTTTGCGCAGTTCTTCTCACAGGGTGCGCCAGCAGAGCGTTTCATCAGCGACCAGCGCACGTTTGTCACCGTGTTCAAAGAGGCTGAGCGACTGCCGCACGAGGTTGCGTTCGTTGCTCGATCATTCGTGGCGTTTCAGACGCTGATGCGTTTGTAACTGTTTCGTTAATGAACCGGAAAATCATTTTTACGCGATGTTTTGCACGCCTTTCGCAGAGACACATTGGCGGCAACGCAGCACTGCTTGCGAACAGCATGGTGGCAGCGTTGCAAAGTGCCGAGGTGAGTCGACGGTTGAGTTGAATGACGGCGTCCGTGCAAGTCGGCACCGGCGGTTCAATGTCGTTGTTATCATTTTGAATCGGTCAAAACAAAACAACGGACGCAGACTCGTCTGCTTGTGTCAGGTGATGTTGGTCGGGCCGATCGGTCCACGTGCGAAGCTGCTGCTGAATCCGCGCATCGTCACGCAGAACAGCGCTCGCATCGCCAAGGACGAGATGCACGTGATCATGGAGTACAAGCTCGGGCAGATCTACGGCGAGTACGTCGCACCGGCCTCGTCGCGCTTCATCGCGTCGCACGACCTCTTCAGGTGACACACACTGCATCCGTTTGCGCATCACGCGTTCTTGTGTCTGCGTTCGCTTGTGCGTAAACTGCTGGGCGAAAAACAGTGGCGCCAGGTCACAATAAAGTTGCAGAGCTACAAACAAACAAGCACGCACGCACACATACGCTGACCCGAGCGCTGCTGTAGTATCATGTGTGTGTGTGTGTGCAACATTACAATGCACTCTTTTCAAACGTTTTCGTTTCGTTCGTGCAGCGGCAGCTCGATCGTGATCGACATGTTCTTCAATGCGATCGCGACCCAGAAGCCAGACCTGGTCGTGCTCTCCGGTCTGCATCTGCTCAGTGCACAGCCGTACGAGCGCTACCACGAGAAGCTGCGCATGATCAAACGCCAGCTGACGCAGGTCTCGCGCAGCACACCGATTCATCTGCAGCTCGGCAGTCTCGGCAACGAGGACTACGCCTTGACAGTGCTCAATAAAGTCCGTTGCTCTCTGTAGCGCGCTGCGCTGCTTTTCGAATTAGTTTCTCTTGTTTTCTGGTCTTCTAAAAGAGTCCGTTGCTCAGTGTGTTCGATTCGTGAACTTTGTCAGTTGTAAGCCGCATATTTTCTAAACTGTGCAATTGCAAGACGTCTGCTTGCCGCCTGGTTCAGATCGTGCCGCTGGTCGACTCAATCGGCGTCAACGAGCAGGAGCTGGCGTTCATTTCGTCCGTCGCGAACGGTCCGTACGCGGAGGCGTATCCGATGCGCGCAGGCACCATCCACGTGCACAAGGCGGTCGAGATGATACATTGGCTGTTGACTGCGTACGGACACGAGCACGCCGTGAACGACGGCAGACGCCTGACGCGTGTGCACTTCCATTCGATGACCTACCACATCATCGTGCGTTCACCAGTGATACAAGCACGCAGGTCGCCTTTGGCCAGCCGTGCATGTGCGTGTCCGTGTGTTGCAGGCAGCACGTGGCCGCGACTGGTCCAACCTGGCAGCGGCCGTGTCGGCCGGGGCGCGCACGGCCGGGCGTCACTCGTGCGGCGCAGCAGCGGGCCTCGCCGTCGACACGTCCGTGCTCGACCTGCGTGTCAGCTACACGTTCATGCTCGACAACGAACAGGCACGCATGTACACGCTGAACCCGCATGAGTACGTGCACACGGACGAACCGCCATTTTTAGGCGATGTTTTTAGCCACCGGCTAACCCAGAGAAGCGTACAGAACGCCGTCGTAGAGCGTCCATCGAGTTTCGCTGTCATAAAGTGCCTATACACCCAACGGCGGGGCTCGATCCCCCTGCTGTGCGACGTTGGCAGCAGCACCGCTTCACCAACGGGTGTGCACAACATACAGACGGTGTGGTAAAACGTGGAGCACGTGATGCCATTCGGTACACATTGGCTCAATGTCCGACCAGACGTGCAGACACGCCCAGCAAGCGCACAGTTCCAATTGGCAGCATGCGCACGTGCCAGTGGTGGGCAGCAGGCTGGCTGTGTTTCAGCCCGCTGGCGTCGTGGATGCGCGACGACGTCGTGTTCGTGTTCAGTCCGGTGCTGGTGTGCAAGCACCCGTTGCGCACGGTCGGGGTGCCTGACGCAGTCGCTGCCGTCGCACTCGTCTACTCACAGTTCTATCGCTACGGCATGCCCACCGGCAGCCACGCACACACGCACGCACAGCCAACCAGCTGACGCACACGCAGACACGCACCTGCTGCTCAACGACACCTCCGCCAACTGGCAACTCGCTCGTCGCTGTGCATCTTGCTGTGATTAGATCATCTCGTTTCGTTGTGCCGATTTTCATTGTTGTTGCTCAGGTACAGCGCTGTTATCTGTAGTCGCTCATCGGTAGCTGTTTCATAGTGATTGTATTAATTAAACCACCACGTTTGCCTCAACGTTTCTATAATAATAAAACGCTGGAAACTTCTATTTTTGTTTGTCGTAAAAATAATGCTGGTGGCGAGTTGGTAATAATGCTGACAGGATGGGGACACCGTGACCGTGTGTTTGTCACGCTCACAAAATGGCTTCCAAAAGAAAACGGCTCAATTCTGTATTATTTTGCAGATGCTCGCGCGACTCTATCTCATTGGCACAATTCATTAGCAGTGTCCGTTTCCGCATGACCCAACTCGTCCCGTCTTGTGTGTCCCCACAGTCTGTCCACCTTATTGTAATCCGTCATTTGAGCAACATCTTTCTTTGCATGTGCCTTCTTCAGCTAGTTTCACGCTAATTTGCGCTTTCGGCGTGCTTCGTTTTGCGGCTTTTGCGACCACTCAATATGTATTTTTATTTTTGCCGATGATCTTTGCTCGTCGGCTGCGACTGGCGCTAATCCGGATTTGCCGCAAAATCACAAGAACGACCGTGTCGTGTTCTTGGTGTTATTGGCTCAACCGAGTGCGAATGTTGCACACCAGCACAATTACCATCTGTTGGGACACTCGAGTTTGCTGTTGCAATTCGGGCTCTGCCTGCCTACTGTATGTCATCTTGCTAATAATGTGCATGCTAATTTGTATTTGTTTGCCACATTGACCAAACTGTAATTGCATAGAATTTTCACCAGAAAATTGTGCTTGTGAATAATAGTGTTTGTTCTTTTTTTCTGCCAATGTTGAAGCCACCAATTAACAATAACAGTTTATAACTCGAGTAACCAGTGTGACAAAAAAATCGCGTTATCTGCATGTTGTTTTGAAGGCGTGTTGCTTGATACTAATGATCACGGTTGGGTGCAGTATTTGTTCCTGAAAGTCAGTAAACGCGTAACTAATCATCAGTTTATATTTTTGCTGTCATTGGGTGCGGTTATAAAAAACTGACGAATCCAATTTTGTAGCAGTGTGTTGCACAACACGCTTAGTGAAATCAGCTCAAATTATGATGTAATAGTTGTTTTCAGGTGATGTAAAAAATGCTCATTCCTTGTTCTTTTCCTGAAGATCTTATTTTATTTTGAGTGTACTTTCTTAACGCTACAGAAGTGTGTAGCTTGAAACTATCGACATTTTGCGCTCATTCATTATGCTTTGTTGTTGTGTTCGGATGTGGTTGTTTGCACAAACAGTCTGTCACGCTCGAAGAACATTGGTGGTGCAGCGAGTGCGCAGGCGCAGACTGACCGTGCAGTGCCCTGGCTTACACTGCCGCATCGATCATCGTTGTGCACCGGGTGTGCGTGCTGCAATCTCTCTGTGTTCGCATTGCACACTTGTTCATATTTCTCTGACAGATAATGACGAAATAGGAAACAGAAGTCACTGGTGGCCATCATCACCAGCAGGCGCGTGCAAAGTCATCAACTGGCGCACAATGCCACA